>AWOL01S0008656.1:7171-22101 GCA_000715115.1 Nicotiana otophora
AAAAAAGAGGGAGGAGGGAATTGAGAGAAATATATTTTCTTCTTTTAGGATAAGGGAATTTCTACTTGTGTCATTCTTTCTTCGTTTTTCTTTCGAAAAAACCAGCAGCTTCACCACCCAAAAACAACCTTTAAACCTCCATAGAACAACCCTTTAATACCATAAACTACCATCCAAACCCAGTCGAAACAGTGAGTTTTTTAGTTGAAGTCGTCGGCGAGTTTCGATGCTCCGTTTGAGGTCTTGCGTGCGGTCTGAATGAGTTTAAGATTCAAAGCTGTAAAACCGTAAAGTTTCAGATTCAACTTTTGAGGTCCACTTCTTATCTTGTTTTGATTAATGATATGAGTTGCTTCATTTTTTTTTGGTGTTCTTTGGTGTTCATTTATATCTTGAATGAATGAAATTATTCTCTGATAAATATGTCGATTTTTGAGCTTCCTCTTTATATATTTATTTTAGTTCATTAGCATGTTCTCTTAAAAAAGGGTTCATCCATGAATGATTTAATGAAAATTGCTAATTGATAAGTGAGTTGTGATTGTTCGTAAAAAACAAATAATTTCTTATTGAAATGGAAGCTCAAGCAATATTATGTCTCTATTTGGTTATTTAGTCCTTCATATGTTAATAAATGAGTTTTAGTAGTTCCATCTTTGTTTTAAATTAAGTTGTCAATTGTCTAAAGTATAGAGTTAAGTTGTTAAACAAGTTTAACTAGAATTATGTCACTGGTGAAGATCCAATGTTTGGGCCTAGACACATGGGTTGTTGAAGGAAGTGGAGTTGTGAGGTTACTATAAGCTAACGAAGAAAGTTATTTTATTTTTGGGCCAAAACTTGAAATCTGCTAGGTCCATTAATCCCATACAATGACCCCTTTTTGTAGTTCTTGAATAATTAATTTAATCTATTTCATGCTTTTCTACAATGATATACTCTTATGGCTTTACAAATCTCAAATTAGTTTAAGATAAATAATTCATAAACTTCGTAGCTTGCTTTAGGTGCGATTAATAAATTATCGTGGCCATGGGTACGGTTCCCGTGGCATCGTCACGATACGTAAATCCCAATTCGAGTGCGCGTTTCACGCGACTTGACCACAACTTCAAACAATAATAAATAAAATTAAACACGTTGTAGATTTCGGGTGCGTTTCACGTGACGCGATTTGCGATGTGTATAAACAACGAGTGTACGACAACGTAACTCGTCGCATATTAATTCCATAAAAGTTTAAAACGCAGTAATGTAATAAAAGCGGTAAAAAGAATAAAAATGCACATATAGGTTTAAAACATGTATTAAATCAGATAACTATGCCAATTATTAATAGTTGAGTGACCGTGCTAAAACTACGAAACTCGGGAGTGCCTCACACCTTCTCTCGGGTTAACAAAATTCTTTACCCGGTCTTCCATGTTTGCAGACCATAAATAAGAGTCAATTTTCCTCGATTTGGGATTCTAAAATAAATCGGTGACTTGGGATACCATAAATTATTCCAAGTGGCGACTCTGAATAAATAAAGAATCTCATTTCCAATAATGTCACTTTAACTGGAAAAACTCCCTATCCCCCGGGAAAAAGGAGGTGTTACAGCTTTGGCTACTCTGATGGGGAAACGAACCCAGAACTTCTGGTTCATGGTTAAGAATTCGAGCTTAGATAACTTTTATCCTTGGTTTTTTTTTATTATCTGATATTTATATATGTTTGAGCCTAATGTGCTAATTGCTGCTCTTTACCGCTTTGATATTGTCGTGAACTGTATATAAACTGTTACGAAAAACCTTATTCTCTCTGAGTCTTCTAAATCTTCTGGGAAGCGTGCGCTTCGCGTGGCTTCTTTTATGTTAGAGTCATACCCTAATTTTAGAACGAGGATCAGACAAGTTGCAAAGCCGATGAAGCTTCTGTATTCTCGGTACGCTGCCCCACTTCGACTCGAGTTGTCCGCTTGGGTAAGCCAGTTCTAGAACAATACACCCAGGATTTAAACTTAGAATGACATAACCTCATGTCGGATCCCTAGTAGGTACGTTTGTTTGCATTACGTGCATTTGACTTTGGGGACTCAACACACGGGTTGTGTCCGTCTAGGATAGGTGTACCCAATATAAAAGACCGTCCTGATGTATTTTTACGTGCTACTTGTGCATATGTTTGTTTAGGTTTGCATGTTGACCGGTTTCTAGAATAGGGAAAGAAAATAAAAAAAAAATCAAAAAACAAACAAGAGTGAAAGGTAGGTATTTGAAAAATTCCGAAACTTTGCCGAATATTTTTTTAAAAAAGAAAGAAAACAAGCCAATGTTTACAAAAGTCATGTTTTCTTGTTGTGTCAAAATTTACCGAACTACGTGGGTCTGATTCTCACCGGATGTGAGATACGTAGGCAAACCTCATCGGTTCCGGCCCCCAATTTTCAAAAATTCAAAAATATTTTCCTTTAATTCCTTCTTTATAAGTTTTTTCTTTGACCCATAAAATCAAAACAATTTCCTTCTTTTATAGAAGTTTTTCTTTTGGAATTTCTTTTTAAAACAAAGTCAAAATCAAAAATAATTTTCTTTAATTCATTTTTAGAAGTTTTTTCTTAGAAAATCCCAAATAAATAAAATTTAAAGCCAAAACAAATATATATTTCTTTATAGAAGTCTTTCATTTGAAAAAATAAACAAATCAATTCAAAATCCAAAAATATTTTCTACCTTTTTTTAAAAGTCTTTCTCCCAAAATATTTAAAGAAAATTCCAAAATAATATTTTCTTTCTTTTCAAAAATTCTCAAAAAAAAAAACAAAGAAATTAAAATAAAATAAAGTCTTTCTTCTTTATAAGTCTTTTGAAAATTAAAACAAAAAAAATCAAAATATAGAAAAAGAAAGAAGAACGCAAAATCTGATTTATGCGGTGTCATGATATGTAGGCAATCCCCATCGGTTTCGTTCATTGATATCAAATAAACTGAGTGGAAAAAAAGAGAAGAAAGAAAAGAGTGACAAAAATAACAAAAAAAAAGAGCGAAAAAAAACTTTAAAAAAAGAAAGAAAAAAAGCAAGAGTGAAAAATCCAAAAAGAGAACTTTGTGTCCAGATTGACAAAGAAAATCGCGGAATATTTTTGTGAATATGCTGTCATATGGCGCGAGCAAGCCGCTAGGGGAAAGCCTCCAATGGACGAAACATAAATGGTTACGGTCTTCCTTCAGGCCCAAGAGGCGAACTACTTCCAGAACATGAAGTCTGCTATGGGTAATCCGTTCGCCGAGCCTATCAAAATTGGGGAGATGGTCGAAAATGATTTAAAAACGGGCCAATTCTTGAGTCATGCTACTTATAAGGGCACATCACAGACCGTTCAGAGTGGTTCGGAGGGTTTGATGAACAAAAATTGGAGAGATGAGGAATTTGATACGGCACTGAAGGCCCTTACAGCCCTTGCCGAGACAGAGGAAAAGCCAAAAATGGTCGCCAGGCCTGAAAGTTCCCTATCAGACGGGAGTCTTAGTAGCTAGTCTTGCTATCCTTTTTACGTCTGGATTATCTCAGGGTGGGATCCGGATGTTTTACTTTATTGTCTTACTTTCCGGTGTAAACCCTTCTATCTTTAAAATTCAAAAAAAAAATCAATCGAACAAAAAAGAAGAACAATATCAAATAAAATTAATATTTCATTTTCGAGGAATGTCTCTTTTCTTAATTTTGTCACTTCTCTTATTCTTTTTTCCGTTTTGTTAAATGCAGATTTCAATAACATGGCATGCTTGCGGACTTCATGCCCCGATCATAAAACGTTGTCAGACTTTGAAATAATGAATCAAGAATCAGAATGCAATGAAGATAGGTTTAAGGAAATAAAATAAAGAATCGAAACAACTAAAAGAAAATTGGCTTCAGGTTAGAAAGGTCCATACATTGAACAAGAGTACTGCCAAAAGAGAGCATTGTACTTGGGAGACATCGAAGAAATATTCCTGAAATAACTGTCAACGCAGGTGCAGTCAAAAGATACTATGTTGGATCCTTTATATAGCATTAATGTTCTCCGGTTGGGTTGAAGAAGGCTTTCTTTCTCACTATCCAAACATTTAACCCTTTTCAAACCCTTTTGAGTCGGCTCCCAGTCTTTGATTACCCTCATTGGAACCCGAAAGTCATTATTGAATGAAAAATGAAAAAAATGAAAAGAGAAGAAAAAGAAATATACAAAAAAAGGAAGAAAAGACAAAGAAAATGAAATGAAAAAGGAAAAAAGAAAGAGAGAAAAGGAAAGGAAAAAGAAAGAGAAGAAACCAAAACAGAAAAGAAAATCAAAACAAAAGAGAATCAAAAACAAAGTTCTAGTCCTTGAACTACGTTTGACTTGATTCCGAAAGGATACGTAGGCAGCCTCTCTCTGGGGTTCAGTCACACCAAAATAAAAATCCACATTCCCCAAAAATTAAAACTGGGGCATAATGTATTATGGTTCGGTGATGGTTTTGCCCGAAGGGTTCCAAAGTTGTAAGTCAGTCCAAATCCTTTTCACCCAAACCTTTTTCAAAGTCCTTCCGATCAATCGATGAGAATATTCAAGAATTTGAGGATACAATCACAAGATCTGATGCAACCAAAATGAGAGAAATAAAATGAGAGAGTCTTGTTGGTGAAACCCTCACAGGCACCGTAAGGCGATGTAAAGTAAAGAAATTAGAATGGGAGTCTTGTTAGTGAAAACTCGCTAAGAGAACTATAAGGCGATGGTGAGAAGAGAAATGAGAGAGGTCAGTTGGTGGAAACCCGCAAAGGGCGCCATGATCGAAAATAGGATCTTCACAGCTTTTGGCATTGACACAGTCCTAGGCAAGGTTTCTCAGTTTCGAGGCAAAAGTTGTGATGAATTTTTGAGAGTCGAACAGTTTACACAGATCAGGCATCCAGTCCAAATGGCATATCATGTTCATTGAAGTCCGTAGGCACTCCATATAAGTTCTTCTTTCCTTTCCTCGAAAGGGACACTTCTTGTCTAAATTCATTCTCTATTCTACTTTTTGTTTTTCTTTGAATCTCTTTCGGTCTAACTCTGTTTCGAAATTAAGACACAAAAATTATGGTAAGACTGATTTACAGGGCTCTCGTTTGATACAAGCTAATATGAAAAAAAATAAGGCACCCACAGCCTCGACAGGGGCATCAAGTCAACCCCGACTGTCCATGGCGGCCGATGCTCCAAAATCAAAAGATCTTAGAAGGAGGAAATAAAATTGAAGTGCCTACAAAGGCCAAATGAAGTTGAAAAGATTAAGTCCCACCTGGCTAACCGTCTTGGAAAATTTTGAAAAGCCAAAGGTTCCCCAATGCTTTGAAGTTACATTTAGAGAAAAGAAGTGAAAAGCCTACAAAGGCAAAATGAAGCTGAAAAAGGTTAAGTCCCACCTGACTAACTGTCATGGTAAAGTTTTGGAAAATCCAAGTGTTCTCCAGGGCCAGAATTGAAATCGGTGTTCAGGGAACAACCAGTTGCAGTTGAAAGTACCATCAAATAAGCCGGCCAAGATCAAGTGACTGAAACACTCAAGGCCGCAAAACCAACCACCGTTTCAAACTGACATATTGTTCTTTGTTTGAACCACAGGAAATGGATGGAATCCAAAAGCAACCTTGCAAGAAGCAGGTGCAACCAAAATGAAATTGCGCAAAGGCTAGAAACAGTTTTGCAGCAACTACTCCAAAAGGGAAGTCTCCTCCAAAACTTCTTTCCCGCATTTACTCATTCTCTGAGATAAAAAAAAAACAAAAATGATGAAAAACAAAAGTTCAAAACCATGCTAATATAGGGTATCCAATCCCTAGCTGCGTTTAACAACATAGGGTCTCCACTCCCTAGTTGATTTTATTTAGATATAGGGTCTCCACTCCCTAGTCTCTTTTCCAACATAAGGTCTACACTCCCTAATTGATGATTTTCTAACATAGGGTCTCCATTCCTTAGTTGATGTTAATTTAGACATAGGGTCTCCACTCCCTATTCTCTTTTCCAACATAGGGTCTCCACTCCCTAGTATCTTTTCCAACATAGGGTCTCTACTCCCTAGTTGATGTTATTTTGGACATATGGTCTCTACTCTCTAGTCTCTTTTCCAACATAGGGTCTCCACTCACTAGTTGATGTTTTAGATAATGGGTCTCGATTCCCTAGTCGCTTTTCCAACATAGGGTCTCCACTCCCTACTTGATGTTTTAGACATAGGGTCTCCACTCCCTAGTTGATGTTTTTAGACATTGGGTCTCCACTCCCTAGTCGTTTTTCCAACATTGGGTCGCCAATCCCTACTTGGTATTTTTAGACATAGGGTCTCCACTCCCTAGTGTTGTTTCCAACATAGGGTCTCCACTCCCTAGTGTTGTTTCCAACATAGGGTCTCCACTCCCTAGTTGAAGTTACTTTGGACATAGGGTCTCCATTCCCTAGTCTCTTTCCCAATATAGGGTCTCCACTACTTAGTTTATTTTATTTTAGACATAGGGTCTCCACTCCCTTGTCGCTTTTCCAACATAGGGTCTCCACTCCTTAGTTAATTTTATTTTAGACATAGGGTCTCCACTCCCTAATATCTTTTCCAACATAGGGTCTTCGCTCCCTAGTTGATTTTACTTTAGACATAGGGTCTCCATTCCCTAGTCACCCTTTCCAACATAGGGTCTCCACTCCCTAGTCTCTTTTTCAGCATAGGGTCTTCACTCCTTAGTTGATTTTATTATAGACATAGGGTCTCCACTCCCTAGTCTATTTTCCAATATAGGGTCTCCACTCCTTAGTTGATTTTTATTTTTTTAGACATGGGGTCTCTACTCCCTAGTCACTTTTCTAACATATGGGCTCCACTTCCTAGTTGATTTTATTTTAGACATAGGGTCTTCACTCCCTAGTTGCCTTTTCCAATATAGGGTCTCCACTCCCTAGTTGATTTTATTTCAGACATAGGGTCTCTACTCCCCAGTTCCTTTCCCAACATAGGGTCTCCACTCCCTAGTTGATGTTTCCAACATAGGGTCTCCACTACATAGTTGATGATTAGTTTAGACATAGGGTCTTCACTCCCTAGTCGCTTTTCCAACATAGGGTCTCCATTCCTTAGTTGATGTTTTTAGACATAGGGTCTCCACTCCCTAGTCTATTTTTCCAACATAGGGTCTCCACTCCCTAGTTTATTGGATCTTAAATGCAGGGTACACCACTCCCCGATATCTTTGCCAAGATAGGGTATCCCATTCCCTGGCTACAGTTTCCCAACATAAGGTACACCAATCCGTAGTTGAGATATTCTTTTGACAATAAAAGAACACCATCCAGAAAAAGAAATATGACTTTTTTAGGGTACACCACTCCTGACCTTTTATTTCTTTCAATAAAGAAGTAGTTTAGAATTTCGTTACAATAGCTCACGAATTTTTCCTAGTGCAAAATGGGGCAGAAAAATTTCGTTTGTTTGTTTGTTTTGGAGTTTGAGTAGGTTTTACCTTGAGGCACAGGGTTCAAGATGACCAAAGAAGAAGTCTCAATTCAGAATAAAATAAAAGAAAAAATAAGTGAATCTAAAATGCAAAAGCAATTGAAAAGATCTGGAATGCTCAAGACATGACTGAAGCCACGAGCATTGGAGTCCCGTTTTGATTAGAAGAATCTATAGAATAATGAACAAGAACCTACAGCTAGCGAGCATCAAGGTTTAGATCAGAGTCTGCATGAAGAACCAGTCAAGACTCAAGATCAAGTTTCTGAAGACTCATAGATAGGAATCTTGTAACTCATAACTGATAGGCTTGTTTAGTTTCTTTTTAATTTTGATATAATAGCAGGACCGCGGACCGGAGCCTCGACGGAACCTTACTCGACTCTTCAACTCACCATTACACCATTCTCCTTGAACTACACGTGACCTGATTCCCCTATAACCCGGGATATGTAGGATGTCCAAAACCAGGACTCGGTTACACCCTATCTTTTATTTCTTTTCCTTTTGAATAATGGTTTGGTCAAAACTTAGCCACATGGCTCACATAGTCTTTGCCTAAAAACTCTTCATGTTTCTAAGTAAAGAGGGGCAGCTGTGAGCACCTAAGTTTTGACTATATTTGAAGTTTTATCACCTTCTACTATGTAAATATTTTCAGAAAGTTTATATTTTTTTTAGCTTTGTTATATTTTTTTATATAGGGTAATAATTAATAATAATTTAAAAGGTCAATTATTAAAATTCTAATATTATTTTTATATTTATTTTTATCTTTATTTTTAAATAAAATGAATTAAAATAACCAAAAATAAATGCAAACTAATTATTATTATTTTATTTTTTTAAAACATTGCGTATGGGAATTAAAGAAATAGTAAAAGTAAAAATATAAAATTAAAAAGTAAAAGTAAAAGTAGGTAGAAATGTTTTAATAAAAAGAATAAGAAAGCGGAAAATGAAAAACATAAAAGTAAAGGAATGTGGAAATTTAAAAAATGAAAAATAAAAGAAAGTTGGAATTAAAAAATAAAAGTAAGGGTAGCTGAAAATTAAAAACAAAAGTAAAATAAGTGGGAAATAAAAAAAGCAAAGTATAAAAGTGAGAATTTAAATATAATAAAAGTAAAAAAAGTAAGAAATTAAAAACTAAAAGAAAAGGAAAGTGGGTAATTATTTTTGTTTTTAAAATAATGCGAAGTGAAATTTGTTTTTAATTAAAAATAAAAAAGTAAAACACAAAATCTGAAAATTCCGATTTTTTTCCCTATAAATAGAAGAGAAATGTGAGGGAAAAAAGGGGGAGAGGGGGAAAAGAAAAGAAGAGGGAGGCGGGAATTAAGAAAAAAATATTTTCTTCTTTTAGGATGAGGGAATTTCTACTTGTGTCATTCTTTCTTCGTCTTTCTTTCGAAACAACCAGCATCTTCACCACCCAAAAACAACCTTTAAACCTCCATAGAACAACCCTTTAATACCATAAACTACCATCCAAACCCAGTCTAAACAGTGAGTTTTTTAGTTGAAGTCGTCGGCGAGTTTCGATGCTCCGTTTGAGGTCTTGCGTGCGGTCTGAATGAGTTTAAGATTCAAAGCTGTAAAACCGTAAAGTTTCAGATTCAACTTTTGAGGTCCAATTCTTATCTTGTTTTGATTAATGATATGAGTTTCTTCATTTTCTTTTGGTGTTCTTTGGTGTTCATTTATATCTTGAATGAATGAAATTATTCTCTGATAAATATGCCGGTTTTTGAGTTTCCTCTTTGTATATTTATTTTAGTTCATTAGCATGTTCTCTTAAAAAAGGGTTCATCCATGAATGATTTAATGAAATTTGCTAATTGATAAGTGAGTTGTGATTGTTCGTAAAAAAAGAAATAATTTCTTATTGAAATGGAAGCTCAAGCAATGTTATGTCTCTATTTGGTTATTTAGTCCTTCATGTGTTAATAAATGAGTTTTAGTAGTTCCATCTTTGTTTTAAATTAAGTTGTCAATTGTCTAAAGTATAGAGTTAAGTTGTTAAACAAGTTTAACTCGAATTATGTCACTGGTGAAGATCCAATGTTTGGGCCTAGACACATGGGTTGTTGAAGGAAGTTGAGTTGTGAGGTTACTATAAGCTAACGAAGAAAGTTATTTTATTTTTGGGCCAAAACTTGAAATCTGCTAGGTCCATTAATCCCATACAATGACCCCTTTTTGTAGTTCTTGAATAATTAATTTAATCTATTTCATGCTTTTCTACAATGACATACTCTTATGGCTTTACAAATATCAAATTAGTTTAAGATAAATAATTCATAAAATTCGTAGCTTGCTTTAGGCGCGATTAATAAATTATCGTGGCCATGGGTACGGTTCCCGTGGCATGGTCACGATACGTAAATCCCGATTCGAGTGCGCGTTTCACGCGACTTGACCACAACTTCAAACAATAATAAATAAAATTAAACACGGTGTAGATTTCGGGTGCGTTTCACGTGACGCGATTTGCGATGTGTATAAACAACGAGTGTACGACAACGTAACTCATCTCATATCAATTCCATAAAAGTTTAAAATGCAGTAATGTAATAAAAGCGGTAAAAGGAATAAAAATGCACATATAGGTTTAAAACATGTATTAAATCAGATAACTATACCAATTAGTAATAGTTGAGTGACCGTGCTAAAACTACGGAACTCGGGAGTGCCTCACACCTTCTCTCGGGTTAACAGAATTCCTTACCCGGTCTTCCATGTTTGCAGACCATAAATAAGAGTCAATTTTCCTTGATTTGGGATTCTAAAATAAATCGGTGACTTGGGGCACCATAAATTATTCCAAGAGGCGACTCTGAATAAATAAAGAATCTCATTTCCAATAATGTCACTTTAACTGAAAAAACTCCCTATCCCCGGGAAAAAGGAGGTGTTACAGCTTTGGCGACTCTGATGGGGAAACGAACCCAGAACTTCTGGTTCATGGTTAAGAATTCAAGCTTAGATGACTTTTATACTTGGTTTTTGTTTATTATCTGATATTTATATGTGTTTGAGCCTAATGTGCTAATTACTGCTCTTTACTGCTTTGATATTGCCGTGAACTATATATAAACTGTTATAAAATCTCTTATTCTCTCTGAGTCTTCTAAATCTTCTGGGAAGCGTGCGCTTCGCGTGGCTTCTTTTATGTTAGAGTCATACCCTAATTTTAGAACGAGGATCAGACAAGTTGCAAAGCCGATGAAGCTTCTGTATTCCCGGTACGCTGCCCCACTTCAGCTCGAGTTGTCCGCTTGGGTAAGCCAGTTCTAGAACAATACACCCAGGATTTAAACTTAGAATGACATAACCTCATGTCGGATCCCTAGTAGGTACGTTTGTTTGCATCACGTGCATTTGACTTTGGGGACTCAACACACGGGTTGCGTCCGTCTAGGATAGGTGTACCCAATATAAAAGACCATCCTGATGTATATTTACGTGCTACTTGTGCATATGTTTGTTTCGGCTTGCATGTTGACCGGTTTCTAGAATAGGGAAAGAAAATTAAAAAAAAATTAAAAAAAAACAAGAGTGAAAGGTAGGTATTTGAAAAATTCCGAAACTCTGCCGGATGTTTTTTTTTAAAAGAAAGAAAACAAGCCAATGTTTACAAAAGTCATGTTTTCTTGTTGTGTCAAAATTTACCGAACTACGTGGGTCTGATTCACACCGGATATGAGATACGTAGGCAAACCGCATCGGTTCCGGCCCCAATTTTCAAAAATTCAAAAATATTTTCCTTTAATTCCTTATTTATAAGTTTTTCTTTGACACATAAAATCAAAACAATTTCCTTCTTTTATAGAAGTTTTTCTTTTGGAATTTCTTTTTAAAAGAATGTCAAAATCAAAAAAACTTTTCTTTAATTCATTTTTAGAAGTTATTTCTTAGAAAATCCCAAATAGAAAAAATTTAAAACCAAAAAAAATTTATATTTCTTTATAGAAGTCTTTCATTTGAAAAAATAAACAAATCAATTCAAAATCCAAAAATATTTTCTACCTTTTTTTAACAGTCTTTCTCCCAAAATATTTAAAGAAAAATCCAAAATAATATTTTCTTTCTTTTCAAAAATTCTCAAAAAAAAAGAACAAAGAAATCAAAATAAAAAAAGTCTTTCTTCTTTATAAGTCTTTTGAAAATTAAAACAAAAAAAAAAATCAAAATCTAGAAAAAGAAAAAGAACGCAAAATCTGATTCATGCGGTGTCTTGATATGTAGGCAATCCCCATCAGTTTCTTTCATTGATATCAAATAAACTGAGTGAAAAAAAGAGAAGAAAGAAAAGAGTGACAAAAATAACAAAAACAAAGAGCGAAAAAAAACTAAAAAAAAAAGAAAGAAAAAAAGCAAGAGTGAAAAATCCAAAAAGAGAACTTTGTGTCCAGATTGACAAAGAAAATCGCGGAATATTTTTGTGAATATGCTGTCATATGGCGCGAGCAAGCCGCTAGGGGAAAGCCTCCAATGGACGAAACATAAATGGTTACGGTCTTCCTTCAGGCCCAAGAGGCGAACTACTTCCAGAACATGAAGTCTGTTATGGGTAATCCGTTCGCCGAGCCTATCAAAATTGGGGAGATGGTCGAAAATGATTTAAAAAAGGGCCAAATCTTGAGTCATGCTACTTATAAGGCCACATCACAGACCGTTCAGAGTGGTTCGGAGGGTTTGATGAACAGAAATTGGAGAGATGAGAGGAAAATCCAAAAATGGTCGCCAGGCCTGAAAGTTCCCTATCAAACGGGAGTCTTAGTAGCTAGTCTTGCTATCCTTTTTACGTCCGGATTATCTCAGGGTGCGATCCGGATGTTTTACTTTATTGTCTTACTTTCCGGAGTAAACCCTTCTATCTTTAAAATTCCAAAAAAAAATCAATCGAACAAAAAAGAAGAACAAAATCAAATGAAATTAATATTTCATTTTCGAGGAATGTCTCTTTTCTTAATTTTGTCACTTCTCTTATTCTTTTTTCCGTTTTGTTAAATGCAGATTTCAATAACATGGCATGCTTGCGGACTTCATGCCCCGATCATAAAACGTTGTCAGACTTTGAAATAATGAATCAAGAATCAGAATGCAATGAAGATAGGTTTAAGGAAATAAAATAAAGAATCGAAACAACTAAAAGAAAATTGGCTTCAGGTTAGAAAGGTCCATACATTGAACAAGAGTACTGCCAAAAGAGAGCATTGTACTTGGGAGACATCGAAGAAATATTCCTGAAATAACTGTCAACGCAGGTGCAGTCAAAAGATACTATGTTGGATCCTTTATATAGCATTAATGTTCTCCGGTTGGGTTGAAGAAGGCTTTCTTTCTCACTATCCAAACATTTAACCCTTTTCAAACCCTTTTGAGTCGGCTCCCAGTCTTTGATTACCCTCATTGGAACCCGAAAGTCATTATTGAATGAAAAATGAAAAAAATGAAAAGAGAAGAAAAAGAAATATACAAAAAAAGAAGAAAAGACAAAGAAAATGAAATGAAAAATGAAAAAAGAAAGAGAGAAAAGGAAAGGAAAAAGAAAGAGAAGAAACCAAAACAGAAAAGAAAATCAAAACAAAAGAGAATCAAAAACAAAGTTCTAGTCCTTGAACTACGTTTGACTTGATTCCGAAAGGATACGTAGGCAGCCTCTCTCTGGGGTTCAGTCACACCAAAATAAAAATTCACATTCCCCAAAAATTAAAACTGGGGTATAATTTATTATGATTCGGTGATGGTTTTGCCCGAAGGGTTCCAAAGTTGTAAGTCAGTCCAAATCCTTTTCACCCAAACCTTTTTCAAAGTCCTTCCGATCAATCGATGAGAATGTTCAAGAATTTGAGGATACAATCACAGGATCTAATGCAACCAAAATGAGAGAAATAAAATGAGAGAGTCCTGTTGGTGCAAACCCTCACAGGCACCGTAAGGCGATGTGAAGTAAAGAAATTAGAATGAGAGTCTTGTTAGTGAAAACTCGCAAAGCGAACTATAAGGCGATGGTGAGAAGAGAAATGAGAGAGGTCAGTTGGTGAAACCTGCAAAGGTCGCCACTGATCGAAAATAGGATCTTCACAGCTTTTGGCATTGACACAGTCCTAGGCAAGGTTTCTCAGTTTCAAGGCAAAAGTTGTGATGAATTTTTGAGAGTCGAACAGTTTACACAGATCAGGCATCCAGTCCAAATGGCATGTCATGTTCATTGAAGTCCGTAGGCACTCCATATAAGTTCTTCTTTCCTTTCCTCGAAAGGGACTCTTCTTGTCTAAATTCATTCTCTATTCTACTTTTTGTTTTTCTTTGAATCTCTTTCGGTCTAACTCTGTTTCGAAATTAAGATAAAGAAATTATGGTAAGACTGATTTACAGGGCTCTCGTTTGATACAAGCTAATATGAAAAACAATAAGGCACCCACAGCCTCGACAGGGGCATCAAGTCAACCCCGACTGTCCATGGCGGCCGATTCTCCAAAATCAAAAGATCTTAGAAGGAGGAAATAAAATTGAAGTGCCTGCAAAGGCAAAATGAAGGTTAAAAGATTAAGTCCCACCTGGCTAACCGTCTTGGAAAAGTTTGAAAAGCCAAAGGTTCCCCAATGCTTTAAATTTAGAGAAAAGAAGTGAAAAGCCTACAAAGGAAAAATGAAGCTGAAAAAGGTTAAGTCCCATGCGACTAACTGTCATGGTAAAGTTTTGGAAAATCCAAGTGTTCTCCAGGGCCAGAATTGAAATCGGTGTTCAGGGAACAACCAGTTGCAGTTGAAAGTACCATCAAATAAGCCGGCCAAGATCAAGTGACTGAAACACTCGAGGCCGCAAAACCAACCACTGTTTCAAACTGACATATTGTTCTTTGTTTGAACCACAGGAAACAGATGGAATCCAAAAGCAACCTTGCAAGAAGCTGGTGAAACCAAAATGAAATTGCGCAAAGGCTAGAAACAGTTTTGCAGCAACTACTCCAAAAGGGAAGTCTCCTCCAAAACTTCTTTCCCGCATTTACTCATTCTCTGAGATAAAAAAAAACAAAAATGATGAAAAACAAAAGTTCCAAACCATGCTAATATAGGGTATCCAATCCCTAGCTGCGTTTTCCAACATAGGGTCTCCACTCCCTAGTTGATTTTATTTAGATATAGGGTCTCCACTCCCTTGTCTCTTTTCCAACATAAGGTCTACACTCCCTAATTGATGATTCTTTAACATAGGATCTCCATTCCTTAGTTGATATTAATTTAGACATAGGGTCTCCACTCCCTACTTGATGTTTTAGACATAGGGTCTCCACTCCCTAGTTGATGTTTTTAGACATAGGGTCCCCACTCCCTAGTCGTTTTTCCAACATTGGATCGCCACTCCCTACTTGATATTTTTAGACATAGGGTCTCCACTCCCTAGTGTTGTTTCCAACA
>AWOL01S0008660.1:7015-17906 GCA_000715115.1 Nicotiana otophora
AAACAATATTGGGTATTCGATCCTTGAGATCATTCTATGTATTCAGTTAGTGTTCGTGACTCAGTATTACTAGTCTTGGGAGATTTTTATATTTTTTTCCGCTGTTGGTTTTTTTTTAAAAAAGGCTTGAAATGTAATTGAAATCGGCTTACCTAGTCTTAGAGACAAGGTGCTATCACGGCGCCTGAGGTGGGATTTTGTGTCATGACAAATTAGTATCAGAGCTCTAGGTTCACAGGTTCTACGAGTCATGAACGAGTCTAGTAGATTCTTGCGGATCGTTACGGAGACGTCTGTACTTATCTTCGAGAGGCTACTGAATTGTTAGGAAATTTCCGCTTCTTTCATTCCTGTCGTGTGGAATTTGTTGAATTTGGAATTTGAGCCTTTGTATATCTATTCTCTCACAGATGGGGAGGACACGTGTTACCGGGTTAGCTGAGTAGGCATCCGCGCATACTACTAGGGCCGCATGAGGCCGTGGCCGAGGTAGAGGCCGAGGAAGGGCACGTATCACAGCTAGAACATCGGTTAGAGGGGCAGTTGAGGAGCCGCCAGTTGCTCCAATTAGGGGGCAGGCACCAGAGATACCTGTTGTTGCCCCCAGACTTCAGGAGACTTTAGTACAATTCCTAAACATGTTTGGTACATTGACTCAGGCGGGATTGATCTCTGTTTCACCAAATATTTCACAGGTTGGGGGAGGAGTTCAGACTCCTACCACTCGTACTCTAGAGCAGCGAATTCACATTGGTCAAGTTCTGGGTGTAGTACCGGTACAACCTATTATTCCAGTTCGGCCTGAGGTCAGGCCAGAGGCATCAGAAGAAGAACAAAAGAGATTTGAGAGGTTTAAGAGGTATAATCCACCTATTTTCAGTGGCACAGCTACAAAGATGCCCAAGAATTTCTAGAAAATTGTCACCATATTCTCAGCACCATGGGTATTGTAGAAGTGAGCGGAGTTTCCTTACTACATTTCAACTGTCAGGCGCAGCGTATCAGTGGTGGCAAATCCATGAAGAAGGTAGACCAGCAGATGGAACACCACCAACTTGGGCTCAATTTTCTGAAATGTTCTTGAAAGAGTTTGTTCACTGAATCTCTGAGATGCGTGCCGCACAGAGTTTGAACGGTTGCGTCAGGGCACCATGACAGTGTTAGAATATGCTATCGGATTCAGTAAGTTAGCCCGTCATGCACCTATCTTGGTTCCTATAGTCAGAGAGCGGGTCCGCATATTCATTGAGGGCCTGGATTATGATATTAAAATATGCATGGCTCGAGAGTTGCAAGCTGATACTCCATTTCAACAAGTAGTGGAGATTGCGAGGAAGATTGAGGGTGTTCTAGGTGAGGAAAGGTTGTCTAAGGAGGCCTAAAGTTCTCAAAGCTCTAGAGGGTTCAGTGGATTTTACTCTTCATCTAGGACCCATTATAGTGAAGGCTCGAGCAGTCGGCCAACTCAGTACGCACATCAGATGACTCGGAGTGCTCCAACAAGTTCTTACAATGCACCACCGGCACGGTATTCCTATAATGGTTATTCTAGTTATCCGATACAGACTCATTATGAGCAACCGTAACCTCAGAGGGGCTGTTATGAGTGTGGTGATACTAGGCACATTATGAGAGATTGTTCCAGATTTGGGAGGGGTGGATTTTATCAATACACCCAGACTATGGGCCCCAGTGCAGCTACTACCCCACGTGCACAACCAGTTAGGGGTGGAGGACAGACTGTATCTTGGCTCATACAGTGAGAGAGCGGGTCCGCAGATTCATTGAGTGGCTCGATTATGATATTAAAATATGCATAGCTCGAGAGTTGCAATCTGATACTCCATTTCAACAAGTAGTGGAGATTGAGAGGAAGATTGAGGGTGTTCTAGGTGAGGAAAGGGAGTATAAGGAGGCCAAAAGGTCTCGATGCTCTGGATGGTTCAATGGATTTTACTTTTCAGCTAGGACCCATTATTGTGGATGCTCGAGCAGTCAGCCGGCTCAGTCCGTAGGTTAGATGACTCGGAGTGCTCCAGTAAGTTCTTACAATGCACCACCGGCACGAACTTCATATAATGGTTATTCCAGTTATCCAGTACAAAATCAGTATGAGCAACCACGACCTTAGAGAGGTTGTTATGGGTGTGGTGACACTAGGCACATTATGAGAGATTGTTCCACACTTGGGAGGGGTTAAGTTTATCAGAACACTCAGACTATGGGCCCCAGTGCAGCTACTACCCCACGTGCACATCCAGTTAGGGGTGGAGGACAGACGGGTAGAGGGCGCCTAAGAGGTGGAGGCCCGACCCGTTGATATAATCACTATGATTTGGCTGAGGCCGATACACCAGATGGTGTCATTACAGGTATTATCCCGATTTGTTATAAAAGAATATTTTCCCTTAATTTGATTCGGATCTGAATATTGAGGTAAGTCCTCCTATTATGCTCCGCTTATGGGTGAGCATCATAATCTAATGAACCACTTATATGTTTATCCCTCTTGGGAGGTTTGATGATGTTAGCCAGTGTCTATCATTTAATTTTGTACACCATTGAGGGCTATAAGTCCGAAAGTAATTTTTATTATTCATTACAGTGGGTTTGATGTGTTTTGGAATAATTGATTCCAATTTTATGAATTATATGCCCTACACCGGGTTCATTATGTGTTATGAAAAATGTTTACGAAATTTATTGAAATGAAGAAAGAAAGGAAATTTAAATTTCAGTTGGCACAATGTGCAAAATACTTGTCATTCGGAGTTGAGGACGAGATCCTCGCATTTTTATATGATGTGAAATATTGAAACTGGGCTACAAACCACAGTGGAAGTTATATAAGGACGAGGTCCTTGAGGTGAAATATTATGAGTTTAAATTCTCCCTTTGTGAAGTTTAATTTGTACTATAGTACTAATAGGGAGTTATGCCTGATAGGCTTATGTGATAATTATTTTATGTGTTTATGTGCCATGATTGTGTTGTAATTATTGAGTTTTAGCCTACGAGGTGAGTGCCCAGGTGGCATTAAATATGACTCGTTAAGTCGGGTAAATAGTTATGAGGTCTTCATGTCTCACATTTTGCTGTCAGTGTTGTTAAAAACATATGAAGCGAGGTTTTGGTTAATATGAGGTTAATTGGCGATGTTGTAATCGATTATGAACAACTATTAAGACCAGAGATGTGGTGATAGGCATACATATGATGTGCTTCATGTCCTGATATCATTATGATAATGCAGCGCTTGTAATACTGAGATTCTTGTTCTTGATATATACATTGTGGTACCATGTTGGGTTGTGGATGTGTTGTTAGTAGTTGTTTTGGCGTTAGTCTGGCAAGTGGATGGGCCCGATTATAGGGGAGACACTGCCGAAATTTCTGATAAGTTGATTTGTGCGTAGGCACGAGTTGCTATAGCTAGTTGAGACTAATAATGTGCGTTGATGTGAAAATCGGACTTTTCAAAAATGTTTGGAGTGTAAGAAATTTTGACTTAAAGTCTACAAATGTGGATAAAAGAAATAATCTCAATTGAGATGGTGTTGTCGGGTTTATCTCAAACGCGGTAATGTGGGATCAATCATGAATATATGTGTAAAAGTAAAATCATCAATTTGGTAACCTCAGAATAATTCTTAGCACGTTCGAGGACGAACGTTTGTTTAAGAGGTGGAGAATGTAACAACCCAACTTGTCGTTTTAACAATTTACGCCCCGTTTTGTTACTTTAGGTCTCGAGCAGCTTCGCAATAAGTATTATGACCCGTGGGTGTGGTTGAGTTTTATTTTCAAACGATTTAGAATTTAATTAAAAGAACAATTCCTATTTTGAAGCTTAAATGGAAAGAATTGACCGGAGAGTTGACTTTTGAGCAAACGACCAGGGAATAGAATTCAATGATGGCAATAGCTTCGTATGATTATTTCAGACTTGGGCGTATGTTCGGATTTGGATTTGGAAATCCGTAGGACAATTCAACGCATTTTGGCGAAAGTTAGAAAATAGAAGAGTTTTGGAAAGTCCGACCGAAGGTTGAATTTTTTATAACGAGGGATTTTGATTTCTGGAAATTGGAATAGCTCCATTACCTCATTTATGATTTGTGTGCAAAATTTGAAGTCATTCCGGATTGATTTGATACATTTCGGCGCAAAAAATAGAAGTTGAAGATTTGAAAACTCATAGTTCGATTCGATGCACGATTCCTACTTTCGGCGTTGTTTGATGTGGTTTGAAGCCTAGACTAAGTTTGGGACATGTTGGTATATTTGGTTAAAGTCCCAAGGGCCTCGGGTGGATTCCGAAAGGTAAACAGAGCAAACTGGACATGATGGAAGCTGCTGGAATATGGCAGCAGCTGTTGGAATCATACCTACGAAATTATGGGCGCAGGTGCAACCACTGAAGAAGCGACTGAAGAGGGGAAACTGAGTAGGCCGCAGAAGCGGCAACTGGCGCGCAGAAGCGCAAGCTCAAAAGTGTAAAGGCGACAACAAAAGCGGTTATGCGCACTGAAGCGGACACTGCCTTGCACCTGTGATTCTCGCAGAAGCGGAAATGCTTCCACAGATGCGAGGGTTGACTAGACAATACACTTTCGCAAAAGTGTGATGTTTCTCGCAAAAGCGAGCACACAGAAGCGTGGAAGCACTCCGCAGGTGCGAAACTGGGCAGAAACATTTAAGGACCAAAAATGGTCATTTCGCCATTTTCGATTGGGATTTTGGAGCTCTGGATTTGGGCGATTGTGGAGGCGTTTTTCAAGACTTTGACTTGGGTAAGTGTCCTATATCCCAAAGTGGTTATATTTCATGAATATATGGTAATATTCATCGTTTAATTCGGATTTGAATGAAGGAAATCAAGATTTTTTCAAAATCTTCCAAAAACGAAAATTTAAGATTTCGAGGTCGTGTTTTAACTGGAATTCGATAAAATTGGTATGGTTGAAATTGTATCAGAATGGGTGTTCGCATTTGATACAAATTATGTCGGGTTCTGAGAGGCGAGCCCCACGTTGACTTTTGTTGACTTTTTAGAATAAATTTTCAAGTCGACGTTTCATTATCCGTAATTGTTTTCGATGAATTGTAATGAAGTTATACAATTAATTTGGATAGATTTGAGCTTTTCGGAGGTCGATTCAAGCAAGAAGGCTATTTTAGAATATCGGCCTAACTTCAAAAAGGTAAGTATCTTGCCTAACCTCAAGTGGGGGAATTACCCCTTAGGCATTGAGTCTTATGTGCCGTTTGTGAAATGTGAAAAGCAGTGTACGCGAGGTGACGAGTACGTACTCGGGCTTATATGTGCTAAATATATTGGGTTAAAGTAAATTGGATATTTGTTGGCATTTATTTAATCATATGTTTGCCATGCCTCAATTCGCATTATTAAATATGTTTTTATATGATGATTTGATGTGAATGTTACATGTATATTTATGTGAATTCCGTGAGTTTGATGGTTTTATATTCTTGGAATTTAATTTCATTATGAATTTTTCCTATGCAAATAATTAATTAAACAAGTAAGAAGAAGTGTTAATATAATTAGCAAAAAATTTGATTAATGAAGGCGTTGCTGATTAATTTCTATCTCTGTTGACTGTTTTTGAGATTTTATACCCATTATGTNCGTCTCTGTTGACTATTTTTGAGATTTTATACGCATTATGTGGAGTATTGGGCTATGTGTTGTGAAACTAATTGATTTTGTTATACTTTTGGAATTGGTTGTGGCCATTGGGCAAATCGTGATATTAATTGATTTTGTTATATTGCCGTGATAATATTCCGTGTAAATTGTTGTGTTATTTCAGTTATTATTTTGCGGACATAAGGGTGGCATTTCACTATTGATATTATGTGGGTATAAGGGTGGCATTTCACTGTTGATATTATGTCGGTATAAGGGTGGCATTTTACTATTGTTATGTGAGCTAGAATATTGTCTGGGCGGAGCGATAAGGGTGTCTATAGGAGAGATAAGGGTGGCTATATGAGATATAAGGGTAGTTATAGGAGCAATAAGGGTGGCTATTGATATTGTCCGGGCGGAGGAATAAGGGAGGCTATTATAGGCGTGATAAGGGTGGCTATAGGAGAGATAAGGGTGGCTATTGTCAGTGATGATATGTGATGATGTGGATTGGTTGCATTGGTGATTTTATGTGATGTTATGATTTTTCTTGTGTTTATTTTTATACCTTGTGCAATTTGTCTTGTTCTTGGTAAATTGATAATAGTCTGATTTATGTTGAAATTGGGAACCTCTGGCTATTGCAATGCAGATTATGAAAAGAAATGTGGGCATGAAGTGTGGTGAGTAAATAATGATGATATTGGCACGTGAATTGTCCGTGCAATTGAAATATGAAACGTGGGTACGAAGTGCTAGGTAAAATATGATGGTTGTATTATTGGCACGTGAACTGTCCGTGCAAATATGAAAATATGATGATTTAATTTTGGGCACAAAGTGCCGTGAAAATATGAAAAGGGTTGAGACCCGTATTTTTATGATTATGAAATGAGGTGTCACACGGTAACTTTTAATTGAAAGAATTATATTCAAAATATTTATTTGGAAGGATTTTTATTCAAAAAGTAGTCATTGAAGGAATTGTATTTGAAAGATATTTTTTTGTGGAAATTATATTTGAAAAAGTTCTATTGAAAGAATTATATTCGAAAGATAGTTATTTGAGGAAATTATATTTGAAAGTGAGTTATTCGGAAGAATTATATGTGAAAGATATTTATTTGAAGAATTTGATTTAATTGGGTGTACTTGTATTTATTATTTGTTGAGCAATATTAATAGTGTTCTTGTTGCCATGCCGGGCATATCACTGGTTGATTTGTGTTGCCCTTATTGTTAATTCTTTTCCTAATATTTTGTATACTATATTGCACAGGTTATTAGACTAGTGAGTGTCTTGACTGTACCTCGTCTCTACTCCACTGAGGTTAGTCTTGATACTTACTGGATACCGACTGTGGTGTACTCATACTACACTTCTTCACATATTTGTGCATTGCCAGGTATTGGAGATATCGAACTTGACCATAGTTAGAGTGGGATCGCAAGGATTAAAGGTAGAGCTGCTTTGTTGTCGCAGTTCCTTGGAGTCTTTTCATTTTATTATACTGTTAATTTTTAATCAAATAGTATTGAGTATTCGATCCTTGAGATCATTCTATGTATTCAGTTACTGTTTGTAACTCAATATTACCAGTCTTGGGAGATTTTCATATTTGTTGATTTCCTCCATTTAAATCTAAATTAGACGATTAATATAAGCATAGATTCATGAAATATAAATACTTTGGGATATAGGACACTTACCCAAGTCAAAGTCATGAAGAACGCCTCAAAAATCGCCCAAAACCCGAGCTCCACAATCCCAATCGAAAATGGCGAAATGACAATTTTTGGTACTTAAATGTTTCTGCCCAGTTTCGCACCTGCGGAGTGCTTCCACGCTTTTGCGTGCTCCCTTTTGCGAGAAAATTCATGCTTCTACGAAAGTGTGTTACCCAGTGAACCATCGCATTTGCGGAAGCATTTCCGCTTATGTGAGAATCGCAGGTGCGAGGCAGTGTCCGCTTCAGCGCGCATGGCCGCTTCTGCGGTTGCCTTTGTGCTTCTGCGCGCCAGTTGCCGCTTTTGTGGCATTCTCAGCTTCCCCCCTTCATTCGCTTCTATGAAAAGCATCTCGCTTCTACGGTGGTTGCACCTGCGCCCAACATTCCGCAGGTGCGATTCCAACAGCTGCTGCCATTTTCCAGCAGCTTCCTTCAAGTCCAATTTGCTCCGTTAACCTTCCGGAATCCACCCGAGGCCATCAAGACTTTAACCAAATATACCAACATGACCCAAAATACAATATGAACTTATTCTAGGCTTCAAACCACGTCAAACAACGCCGAAATTAGGAATCGTGCATCGAATCGAATTATGAGTTTTCAAATTTGCAACTTCTATATTTTGTGCCGAAATATATCAAATCAATCCGGAATGACTTCAAATTTTGCACACAAGTCATAAATGATGTAATGGAGCTATTCCAATTTTGGGAAATCGAAATCCGACCTCATTATCAAAAATTCAACCTTCGGTCGTACTTTCCAAAAATATTCTAGTTTCCAACTTTCGCCAAAATGCGTCGAATTGTCCTACGGACTTCCAAATCAAGATCCGAACATATGCCTAAGTCTGGAATCATCATACGAAGCTATTGCCATCATCGAATTCAATTCAACTCTCCGGTCAACTCTTTTCATTTAAGCTTCTAAATAAGAATTGTTCTTTTAATTAAATTCCTAATCTTCCAAAAACAAACTCAACCACACCCGCGGGTCATAATACATATTGCGAAGCTGCTCGAGACCTTAAATCACTGAACGGGACGTAAATTCTTAAAACGACAAGTCGGGTCATTACACACTATCTCTTTACTCTAATGTCGTATTGACAAAAGGTTTAATGCGTTAGAAAACAGACTCATAGATATTCAATTTGATGGGTGGATCACCCCATTACTCTAAGTATATTGGGAGAAAATTGCAGTGACATTTGTCTCAAATTATGGTAAAACTTATAAACGTAACTTGTGATGACTTTGATAAACTTTTGTTCCACAACTAGCTTAACTTCAAAACATAACACACGACTATGATACGAATAAAATAACTCATAACATAACATGCTTATCATGTTAATCGCCTTAGTCTTACCCCAAAAGTACATGTTATACTATTCTCAACTTGTCGACTTTTGACAAAACTTATTTTCTTCAATTCGTTTAGCTTCTAAGCCTTCCAACCCTCTTTGTACTTGGTATTCATGATCTTAAGTATTTGTAACCTCCAAGTTAACATGATTAATTTACTTTACGTACTTTCAAAAATGATCTCATATCTTAGCTTACATCAATTGACTTGCAATGTAATTTTACTTACAAAAACATTGGGTGTAACATGAATTCACTCGGTAATTAGTTCACTGAAAAAACTCCTCTCTTGATTAAGTCTTAACCTCACAAGATTAACCAATTTAAGCACGTGAATATATACAAGAATGAATAGTGGATTGGTCTTTAGGAAAACCTTTTTCGATTATTCTCCTAACAAGGTTTAATCAATGATTCAACTAGCCTCTTTCGATTACATAGAAGAATCGATGCACTCAACTAAGTAAACAATGCAAAGATATCACAAGTTATTCCTCTCTCGATTACATGAACTAGTGAATATAGATGCAATAATTAAATCATCCAAAATGATTAAATACTTAAAACTAGAGTTATAATCTACAAACAATCATCAGTACACAAAATCCATCATACCCTAGAGGAAACTACTCCCTAGACATAGAGAAATTCATCACAAATATAATTAAAGTATAGGAAAACATAAATTCGATCCAAATTCGGGTCTTGAGTGAGGAAGGAATGATGAAATCCTTGTGCCTGTGTTTTTCCAACTCCTTATTAGCGTCATAAGGTCTAAAGTATGTCTAAAGTGCAGAAAATAATATTTTTCCATGTATTTATACAAGTAGGTTCGGGCCTAGACGAAATCACCCTTTCCTAAGCGAAATAGGAAAATAACTCTGTAAATATTGCACAGGCATGCCACATGGGGCAACACGCCATGAGTGGAATTAGTAGGGCTTATCAGGGGGCATGTAATTTTCCTCAAGCTACCAAAACACACTGATGTGGCGTCCCACGCGCCGCACTAGTGCAAATTCCTCAGAGTGTTGCTTTTTGCTTGATTTTTGATGCCCAAACGTGATCCTCGAACCCCGAACACGATCCCAACTTAATCCCTTGTGCTTTTACTCAGACATCAAAGCTCCAAATATCTCGAATTAGTTCCACAACATCTACATAACTCGCAATCACTTGTGCAAGCCATAAAACACACAATATGTGCAGAACACTACTAAATAAAGCTCAAAATAAGAAAAGTCCAGTGAATTAGGGTGCAATAAGTGACTAAAGCACGTAATTATAGCCTACCATCAACACCTCACACTTTAACCATTACTCGTCCTCGAGCAATAAAACTACACTTTATAAAGACATGACCTTTTTAAACAACTCTCCTAACTCATCACACCAAGAATATTTAAAATGGATTAAGCACAATACTGTAATATCCTCGTTGAAAGATTTGACTCAAAAGCACCACATATTTTTCACAACCCACTCACTGAATTTAACAAAGAGGTCAACGACATTGCCTTTCGTTCGTGAGTCAAGTGCCCTCACACAACAATAGAGAGTAGTTCCACACACAATAAAATTAAGAACTATTAGGAACTCAAGATAGAAATAATCCACTCACTCTCAGAAACAACATTCATATGTCACAAAATACGTACCATAGGCTTACTCGTAGTGTGCTACTCTACTAGTTGAGCGCATTCAGTCAAGGATTAAGTAGGACTTAATTTAGTTGTAATGTAGGTTGCGTGATGGGTAGCATACATGTGGATATAAGAGTGACTACACCTCCCAAAGCACTTTAATACATACAGTTAACCGTTCAAAACCTCACACTTATGTCAAACCATAGCTCCACCTTCACATCAATATACATCAACCCCCAACTTCTTTAAGCACAAATACATCAAAAATTACCTCTATCAAGGAATATTTTTAACAACAATACAAATACTTTTCTTTTTTTCTTTATCCTTATTTCAATAGTTCTATCAAAAGCCAAACCACCACCCCACACTTTAACTTTTACAAAGTTCACAAAACGTTCAAGTGCTCACGAGAGGTAAAAGGTTCAAATAGATGGTCAATTCAAAGAAATGGGTAAGGCTTGTAATGTGGTTGCTAAAGAAACAAGATTA
>AWOL01S0008664.1:0-36124 GCA_000715115.1 Nicotiana otophora
AATCTTTCACATTTAGCCTGTGTACATACTCGTCATCTCGTATACACGACTTTCAACACATTTCAATAATCACATCAATACCAATCCTAGGGGAAATTTTCCTCACACAAGGTTACACAAGTCACTTACCTCGACTTGCTCCAATTTAACCAAGTAATATACTTTTTCCTCGATTTTTCGACTCCGATCGACTCGTATCTAGTCATAATTAATTCGATACAATCAACAAAAATTATAGTAATCAATTTTAATAAGAAAATATTACATGTTTTAATAAAATTCGAAATTAGCTCAAAATTTGCTAGTGGGGCCCATATCTCGGAATCTGACAAAACTTACAAAATCCGATAACCCATTCAATTACGAGTCCACCCATATCAATTTTACCAAATTCTGATAACAACTCGACCTCCAAATCTTAAATTTTTGTTTTTGGAAGATTTTGCAAAAAACTTATTTTTTCTTCCATAAATTCACGGATTCATGATATAAATGAGTATGGAATCATGAAATATAATCAATATAGGATAAGGAACACTTAACCTAATGTTTTCCCGTGAAAATCGCCCAAAATCGCCCAAGAATCGTGCTCCAAAAATCCAAAACGAAATGAAGGAAATGACCATTTTTGGTCCTTAAGTTTCTGCCCATCCGTCAGTAAAAGTCCATTTTCTGTCACTAANATTTTTCCGTGAAAATTTCCAAAACATCGCCCAAGAACCGTGCTCCAAAAATCCAAAACGAAATGAAGGTAATGACCATTTTTGGTCCTAAGGTTTCTGCCTATCCGTCACTAAAAGTCCATTTTCCGTTACTAAAACTCCACCAGAACGTGCTTGTACCAGCCTTCCTTCAGTCGATCATAACTTTATGTACAAATGTCCAAATGATAAATGGTTTAACTTTCTGAAAACTAGAATCAAACGACTATAACTTTCATGTTTTGAAATTTTCACATACCTTATGAATTGCAAGATATAAGCTTCCAAATTCGGCTCCCCGCATCAGAAATTTCTTGCGAAATTTCTGGTGAAACTGCTCTACCATCCTTCATTCAATCTATCATAACTTTCTGTACAAATGTCAAAATAATGAATGGTTTAACTTTATGGAAATTAGAATCAAACGCTTACAACTTTCATGTTTTTTAAATTTACCGATTACTTATGAATTGCGAGATGTAAGCTTCCAAAATTAGCTCCACGCACCAAAAATCTCTGGCGAAATTTCTGCAACAGAAATTTCCAGCAACCCTCTTTGTCCGAAATCCATTCCGTTTACTTTTCGAAATCCACCCGAAACCCTCGGGACCTTAACCAATTATTCTAACATGTCTCAAAATACAATACGAACTTAGTCGAGGCTTCAAACCACATCAAACAATATCAAAACGACGAATCGTACCTCAAATCAAAATCTATGAACTTTGAACTTTCAAATTCTATATCTTGTGCAGAAACACATCAAATCAATTTGGAATGACTTCAAATTTTGCACACAAGTCATAAATGANTTATAGTAATCAATTTTAATAAGAAAATATTACATGTTTTAATAAAATTCGAAATTAGCTCAAAATTTGCTAGTGGGGCCCATATCTCGGAATCTGACAAAACTTACAAAATCCGATAACCCATTCAATTACGAGTCCACCCATATCAATTTTACCAAATTCTGATAACAACTCGACCTCCAAATCTTAAATTTTTGTTTTTGGAAGATTTTGCAAAAATCTTGATTTTTCTTCCATAAATTCACGGATTCATGATGTAAATGAGTATGGAATCATGAAGTATAATCTGTATAGGATAAGGAACACTTACCCCAATATTTTTCCGTGAAAATTTCCAAAACATCGCCCAAGAACCGTGCTCCAAAAATCCAAAACGAAATGAAGGTAATGACCATTTTTGGTCCTAAGGTTTCTGCCTATCCGTCACTAAAAGTCCATTTTCCGTTACTAAAACTCCACCAGAACGTGCTTGTACCAGCCTTCCTTCAGTCGATCATAACTTTATGTACAAATGTCCAAATGATAAATGGTTTAACTTTCTGAAAACTAGAATCAAACGACTATAACTTTCATGTTTTGAAATTTTCACATACCTTATGAATTGCAAGATATAAGCTTCCAAATTCGGCTCCCCGCATCAGAAATTTCTTGCGAAATTTCTGGTGAAACTGCTCTACCATCCTTCATTCAATCTATCATAACTTTCTGTACAAATGTCAAAATAATGAATGGTTTAACTTTATGGAAATTAGAATCAAACGCTTACAACTTTCATGTTTTTTAAATTTACCGATTACTTATGAATTGCGAGATGTAAGCTTCCAAAATTAGCTCCACGCACCAGAAATCTCTGGCGAAATTTCTGCAACAGAAATTTCCAGCAACCCTCTTTGTCCGAAATCCATTCCGTTTACTTTTCGAAATCCACCCGAAACCCTCGGGACCTTAACCAATTATTCTAACATGTCTCAAAATACAATACGAACTTAGTCGAGGCTTCAAACCACATCAAACAATATCAAAACGACGAATCGTACCTCAAATCAAAATCTATGAACTTTGAACTTTCAAATTCTATATCTTGTGCAGAAACACATCAAATCAATTTGGAATGACTTCAAATTTTGCACACAAGTCATAAATGACATAACAGACCTATTTCAATTTCTAGAATCGGATTCCGACCTCGATATCAAAAATTCAACCCCCCGGTCAAACTTTCCAAAAATTCAACTTTTGGTATTTCAAGCCTAATTCCACCACAGACTTCTAAATAAAATTCCGATCACGATCCTTAGTCAAAATCACCATACAGAGCTGTTGAAATCATCAAAATTCTATTCCGGGGTTGTTTGCACATAATTTGACATCCGGTCACTATTTGAACTTAAACTTTTAATTTTCATCAAAATTTCATATCTCGGGCTAGGGACCTCAAAATTTGATTTCGGGCATACGCCTAAGTCCCAAATCACGATACAGACCTACCAGAACTGTTAAAACATTGATCCGATTCCGTTTGCTTAAAATGTTGACCAAAGTCAACTTAGTTGAGTTTTAAAGCTCTAATTCACATATTAATCCATTTTTCAACTGAAAACTTTCCGGAAAATTTTACGGGCTGCACACGCAAGTCGAGGAATGATAAATAATGCTTATCGAGGTCTTAGAATACAAAATTAATTATTGAATTTAAAGATGATATTTTGGGTCATCACATTCTCCACCTCTAAAATAAACTTTCGTCCTCGAACGGAGTTAGAAAAAGTACCTGAGCTGGTGCATAAGTGTGGATAACAGCTGCGCATATCATGCTCGTTCTCCCAAGTCGCCTCCTCGACCGGATGACCCCTCCACTGAACCTTCACGGAAGCAATGTTCTTTGACCTCAGCTTTCGAACATGCCTATCTTAAATAGCCACTGGTTCCTCAACATAAGATAGATCCTTGTCCAACTGAACCGAACTAAAGTCCAACACATGAGATAGATCACCGTGATATTTACGAAGCATAGAAACATGGAATACAGGATGAACTGCTAAGAGACTAGGTGTTAATGCAAGTCTGTAAGCCACCTATCCAACTCTATCAAAAATCTCAAAAGGCCCAATATACCTAGGGCTCAACTTGCCCTTCTTCCCGAACCTCATCACACCCTTCATAGGCAAAACCCTGAGCAATACCCGCTCACTAACCATGAATGCAACATCACGAACATTTCGATCCGCATAACTCTTATGTCTAGATTGGGCTGTACGAAGTCGATCATGAATCAACTTAACCTTTTCCAAGACATCCTGAACCAAGTCTGTACCCAATAGTCTAGCCTCACCAGGTTCGTACCAACCCACTAGGGACCGGCACCACCTACCATACAAGGCCTCATACGGAGCCATCTGAATGCTTGACTGGTAACTGTTGTTGCAAGCAAACTCCCCAAGTGGTAAGAACTGATCCCAATCACCCCAAAATCTATCACACACGCACGAAGCATATCCTCCAGTATCTGAATAGTCCGTTCGGACTGCCTGTCCGTCTGAGGGTGAAATGTTATACTCAACTCTACCCGAGTACCCAACTAACATTGTACTGCCCTCCAGAACCATAATGTAAACTGCGTACCCCGGTCAAAGATGATAGATACTGGTACGCCGTGAAATCTGACAATCTTGCGAATATAGATTTGAGCCAACTGCTCGGAAGAGTAGGTAGTCATCACAGGATTGCAATGAGCTGACTTGGTCAATCTATGCACAATCACCCAAGCTGCATTGAACTTCCTCTGAGTTCGTGGGAGCCCAACAACGAAATCCATAATGATCCTCTCCCGTTTCCATTCTAGAATCTCTAACTTCTGAAGCAATCCACTCAGTCGCTGATGCTCATATTTCACCCATTGACAATTTAGACACCGAGCTACATACTCCACTATGTCTTTCTTCATCCTCATCTACCAGTAATGTTGCCTCAAGTCCTGCTACATCTTAGCAGTGCCCGGATGTATGGAGTACCGCGAACTGTGAGCCTCCTGGAGAATCAATTCACGCAAACCATCTACATTAGGCACACATAGCCTGCCCTGCATTCCTAATACGCCGTCATCTCCAATTGCGACTTCCTTGGCATCACCATGCTGAATTGTATCCTTAAGGACAAGAAAATGGGAGTCATCATCCTAAACAAATATATTAATGGCTGGGTCTCCACCTCTAGGACGCCTTCTACCCGTCTGTCCTCCACCCCTAACTGGTCGTGTGGGTGGTGTAGTAACTGCAATGGGGAACGTAGCCCGAGTGCTTTGATGAAATAAGTCTCTCCCAAGTTTGGGACAATTTTCTCATGATGTGCCTAGTATCACCGTATTCATAACAATCCATTTGCGGGTTAGGATGCTAATATTGAGTCTGTGCAAGATAACTTGAATAACCATTGTAGGAACTCATGTCGGTGGTGCATTAAAAGAACTTACTGGAGCACCCCGAGTAATCCGATGTGCAGACTGGGCTGGACGACTGCATGAGCCCTCGCCATAATGATTTATACTTGCAGAGTAGAATCCACTGAATCCCCAGAACCTCGAGATGTCTTGGTCTCCTTAGTTTCCTTTTTCCTCACCCCGAACACGTTCTAATATCTTGGCAATTTGTACAACTAGTAGAAATGAAGTATCAGCTTGTAGCTCCCGAGTCGTACAAAATTTTACGATCATAATTGAGTCCTTTAATGAGTCTGTGGAGTTGCCCTTTGGCTGTAGAAAGCAAAGTAGTAGTATGACGGCCAAACTTATTGAACTTGATGGCATATTCTGATACTGTCAATGGTGACCTGAAACACCCGTTCAAACCCTATGCGCCACGCATTACGGATAGTTTGGGAAACAAACTCTTTCAAAAGCGTTTCTAAGAACTGAGCCAAGTGGGCGGTGTTGCATTGGCTGGTCTGCCCTCTTCATAGGCTCGCCACGAACACCAGATGGAGAATTATCTCTCCCAAGTAAATTTCTTCTTTTGTTATGCTGACTCAACACTGTTGCGCTGACCCATTTCTTAACATACTCTTCTATTCTTCTTTGGGGTAACCCTTACGCCTATTTATACACAACGATCATAAAAGTAGAGCTTCATACAGACAAATATTGGTACGAACCACATAGTCCAGAATTTCGTCAACAACTGTACTTCCTCCAAAGCACCCCAAAATCTGCAACCGTGACGTCCACACTGAGTAGACCTTCTGTAAGTTTAGAGTTGTTTCAATAACTCCTTTGGTACTGAAGTATATGATTATTAAGGAGGCGGACATACCGCAAGTCCCAACCTTATCCTCTACAAAATCTCAGGCCTTAAACATATGTAAATGTTAGGGAAACTTTCACTATCACATATATACATTTCAGGCCAAAACTGATATAACACATGACCCCGTAATCCACCCATTGGTAGTGGACTTCCCCCACTTGGCGCGAAGTCATAGGTCATAACGTCCGATGATCCACAATAATAACTTTCACAACTCGTATAAATCAACCAGACGCCAACGTCTGTTGAACCCCCACATGATTCATCAGGTGATCTCTCAATACGCCCACATCTTCAGTCGGAACCACATGTTGAGGCAATGTTTGAGCATCTCTGGCTCCCTCGTAGTCCATCCGCGGCATCACGAACCGTCGACGCACAACTGATACCGAGTGCGCATTGTCATACATGAGTGGATACAAAGGAATATAAGATATATGTTTCTAGATAAATCAATGTCGCACGATAAGGAATCAAAGAAATGAATATTTCCTAACAGTTCCATAGCCTCTCGAAGATAAGTACAGACATCTCCGTACCGAGCTGCAATACTCTACTAAACTTGCTTGTGACTCATGACACCTATGAACCGAGAGCTCTGATACCAACTGTCACGACCCCAAATTCCCTCCGTAGGATGTCGCGATAGCACCTAGTCTCTAAGACAAGGTAAGCCTATCAATGCGAAATAATAATAAATATTTGAAATAAATAAGCTATAACTCAAACAATTTTAACTCCCAAAACCCGGTAGAAATAAGTCACAAGCTTCTAAGAATTTATCCTCAATGTCTCTATATAACAGACTCTAAAGAAAATAAGGAAGCAACATAACAAGAATAGAAGGGGACTCCGGAGTCTGCGGGAGCTGGTAGATATACCTCGAAGTCTCCTCGTACAGCTAGTTTACCGATGCCTGGTCTGATAAGATGTACCTGGATCTGCACAAAACGATGTGCAGAAGCGTAGTATGAGTACACCACAGTGGTACCCAGTAAGTGCCAAGCCTAACCTCGGTAGAGTAGTGACGAGGTCAAGTCAGACCCTACTGGAGAATAAATAATGACATGGTAAAAATGTTTAAACAATATAATAAGATAAAATGACAATGAAAATGAATCAAGTTGTATGTCACATTTAATTATAGCAAATAATTGAAAATAAATACCTCGTGGAAACAAAACAAAATTTCTTTTCAACTTTAAGAAAGATCGCAACAAAAATCAAAGGCAACTACGACCATAAATCAAAATCAATAAGCGCACTCCCGAAGTACCGCCTCATAGTCCTAAATCATAAATAAATTCACAATATCTCATTTTCTTATCTCAACGCGGGAGCCTTCACAATTTATTTGAAAGAAAATATTTTTCCCGAAATAGCATCCCGCGTTTTAGCCATCCTTATCACACCCCGTGACTTCTAGTAGTTCCCCCTACTAGCCACGCATATCAAGACACCCTTATCTCACCGCATACATTTCAATACCCAAACCTTATACCACCGCATGTGTATCAATATCTCAATATATCACAATTTGCATCTCAAGTGCGTAAATAACTTAACTTGCCAAAATACTTTAACAACAATATTTTTTCACAATAAAGAGCTTATGATTCATGCCAAAATAAATCATCAATAATATTTTTTCACAATAAAGAGCTCACGGCTCCATCACAATGAGTACGAAAATCTTACAAAAATATTCAAGAATAAATAATTCAGGAAAATAATATTTTAAAATCTTTAATACGTTGCTTCAATATCAAGTTTAAAAATGTCAAATACTTCATATTAATAATATTTAATTTAAAGAAAATNGGTCAAACAAATTTAAAGTATATATTTCAGATCAATGATGAAGAATATAACAAGATAAAATAATTTAATAAATGTGCAATAGTGATCTACACAATTTAAAACATAATATTTCATATTTAGACCGTGCACACACTCGTCACCTCCTGTACATGACTTTTAACACATTTCAATAATCACATCAATACCAATCATAGGGGAAATTTCTTCCACACAAGGTTAGACAAGTCACTTACCCCGACTTGCTCCAATTTAACCAAGTATTATGCTTTTCCTCGATTTTCCGACTCCGATCGACTCGTATCTAGTCATAATTAATTCGATACAGTCAACAAAAATTATAGTAATCAATTTCATAAGAAAATATTATACTTTTCAATAAAATTCGAAAGTAGATCAAAATTTGACCGTGGCTCACATCTCGGAATCCGGCAAAACTTACAAAATCCAACAACCCATTCAATTATGAGTCCACCCATACTAATTTTATCAAATTCCGATAACAACTCGACTTCCAAATCTTAAATTTTTGTTTTTGGAAGATTTTGCAAAAATCTTAATTTTTCTTCCATAAATTCACAGATTCATGATGTAAATGAGTATGGAATCATGAATTATAATTAATATAGTATAAGGAACATTTACCCCAATATTTTTCTGTGAAAAGCGTCGAAAAATCGCCCAAGCACCGTGCTCCAAAAATCCAAAACGAAATGAAGGAAATGACCATTTTTGGTCCTAAACTTTCTGCCCATCCGTCACTAAAAGTCCATTTTCCGTCACTAAAAGTCCACCAGAACTTGCTTGTACCAGCCTTCCTTCAATCGATTATAACTTTATGTACAAATGTCCAAATTATGAATGGTTTAACTTTATGGAAACTAAAATCAAACGACTACAACTTTCATGTTTTGAAATTTTCCCATACCTTATGAATACCGAGATATAAGCTTCCAAAGTTGGCTCCACGCACCAGAAATTTCTGGCGAAATCCAGCAACCCTCTTTGTCCGAAATCCATTCCATTTACCTTTCGAAATCCACCCGAGACAATCGGGACCTTAACCAATTATTCCAGTATGTCCCAAAATACAATACGAACTTAGTCGAGGCTTCAAACCACATCAAACAACAGCAAAACACCGAATCATACATCAAATCAAAATCTATGAACTTTGAACTTTCAAATTCTATATCTTGTGCCGAAACACATCAAATCAATTCGGAATGACTTCAAATTTTGCACACAAGTCATAAATAACATAACAGGTCTATTTCAATATCCAGAATCAAATTCCGACCTCGATGTCAAAAAGTCAACCCCCCGGTCAAACTTCTCAAAAATTCAAATTTTGGCATTTCAAGACTAATTCCACTACGAACTTCCAAAAAAATTCCGATTACGCTCCAAAGTCCAAAATCACCATACAGAGCTGTGAGAATCATCAAAATTCTATTCCGGGGTCGTTTGCACATAATTTAACATCCGGTCACTATTTGAACTTAAACTTGTAATTTTTCATCAAAATTCCATATCTCGGGCTAGGGACCTCGGAATTTGATTCCGGGCATACGTCTAAGTCCCAAATCATGATACGGACCTACCGAAACTGTCAAAATATTGATCCGAGTCCGTTTAATCAAAATGTTGAACAAAGTCAACTTAGTTGAGTTTTAAAGCTCTAATTCACATTTTAATCCATTTTTCACCTGAAAACTTTTCGGAAAATTTTACGGGCTGCACACGCAAATCGAGGAATGATAAATAGTGTTTATCGAGGTCTTAGAACACATAATTAATTATTGAATTTAAAGATAATATTTTGGGTCATCACATCCAGTCTCTCGGGCTCATAATGTCATGAAAATAGTCTGAAAATGATGATATGATGTATCAATAAATAACAACAGAGACTGAGATATGATATGCAATGAAATGAATATGACTAAGTATGAATTTTCAATTTAAAATAAATAATTCACAACAACATGACCTCCGTGGGTCCCAATAATACTGGCCCATAGCCTCAATATGATTTTTAATATGCTTTCCAGCTCAATTTCTTTAACACGTAGAACCGAATGGAAAATGCCAAGATTATTTAACTATAAAATTTTACAAAAACAATTATGTCATAATTTCTATAGTGCACGCCCATATGCCCGTCACCTAGCATGTGCGTCACCTCCTAACAATTCACGTAATACATATATTCAGGGTTCATACCATCAGCTCCAAGATTAGAAGAGTTACTTACCTCGAACAAGCCGAATCCAATGTCGAGCAAGCTAAATAATGCTCCAAAAATTCCATTCTGCGCGTAACAACTCCCCAACTGCTCGAATCTAGACACAATTAATTTGATTCAGCCCACAAAAATTATAGAAATTAATTCCATATCAAAATACTAGTATTTTCCACAAAATGAAGATAGATTCATGAAATATTATCATAGAGGAGTCAAGAACGCTTACCCCAAGTTGTGTTGAAAAGTTCCTCTCCAAAGTCTCCCAAATCGAGCTCCAAAATCCGAAAAATGGGTGAAAAATCGCGAACCCTCGAACTTAAGGGGTTCTGTCCAGGTAATCCGCATCTACGGACAATATTTGTGCACCTGCATCTCGGCCTGTGGGAGCAAAATGTCGCATTTGCGGACTTCACTTGCCTGCCCAGTTTGCGCATCTGCGAGAAAACCATCGCATTTACGAGGCCGCATCTGCGGGAAAGACATCGCAAATGCGAAAATCCCCAGCTTCCCGCCATCTCGCTTCTGCGCGCATCCTTCCTCATCTGCGCTCACGCATGTGCAAAATTTTCCCTCGCACCTGCGACCAATGCCTCATAGTCCCTTCCCGCATCTGCGCTTGTCAGGCTCGCTTCTGCGAGCTTGCACCTGCGATGGAGTTTCCGCAAGTGCGATTGCATCAGATGGCAGAAACTTCAGCTTTTTCTCCTAAGTCCGAATTGATCCATTAGCCATCCGAAACTCGCCCGAGCCGCTCGGGATCCCGTCCGAACATACCAACAAGTCCCATAATATAACACGGACCTACTGGAGGCCTCAAAACACACATAACAACAACGAAATGACGAATCACACCTCAATTCGATATCATTGAACTTTGAAACTTTAAATTCTATATCTTGTGCCGAAACACATCAAATCAATCTGGAATGACTTCAAATTTTGCACACAAGTCACATTTCACATTACAGACCTATTCTAATTTCCAGAATCGGATTCCAACCGCGATATCAAAAAGTCAACCCCCGATCAAACTTCCCAAAAATTCAACTTTCGGCAATTCAAGCCTAATTCGACTACGAACCTCCAAATAATTTTTCGGATACGCTTCTAAGCCCAAAATCACCATACGGAGCTATTGTAATCATCAAAACCCCATTCTGGGATCGTTTACACATAAGTCGACATCCGGTAATTATTTTAACTTATGTTTTTAACCTTGGAACTAAGTGTTCCAATTCATTCCAAAACCTCACCGGACCGAAACCAATTACCCCGGCAATTCACACAACAACTATAAAGTACAATTTGAGCAGTAAATGGGGAAGTGGGGTTGTAATACTCAAAACGACCGGCCAGGTCATTACATTCTTCCCCACTTAAATATACGTTCGTCCTCGAACGTGCCAAGAGTTGTTTCCAAGCCATCAAATCACTGTTCCATCTTACCACACACGTATTCCATATAGGCTTGACAACACAATACCACTGAAATCATTGATTTAACTTTAGCCCATAAACCTTGAAAATTAATTTCCAACCTTTAGAATTTCTTTCAAGACACGAATCTTACATTTACACTCTGTATTAGTTTGAACAAGCTATATAAAGCCATAACCATCACCACAACCACAGACATAATCACCTAACATATTACACAACTCGCATGCTCGTAGCACCATTCCTGATCACAGTGACTACTCCAAAACCAACCAATTACTAGTATTAAACCCATATCGAACCAAACCTCATCCCAAAACCTTCGTACAGTGTTGATAATAAAAGAAATACGCGAAATTTTATGACAACTTACCAGATCAACAAGTCATAGAGCTCTCTTGCCCCAACTAGAACCATAATCGCTTTCTGAGCCGACTTTCAATATTATACTTCCGAATATACCGAAATCAAACCCGATAGTACCCATTCTAGGTCTAATGATCTTATATTACTAAACACAACTATTCCACAAACATGCTGCACCAATATAACTCAGAGCCACAACCCGTGCCATCCGTGCACTAATACGCGACAATTCATATTTACTCAGTCATGGAAAATGACTCAAATGAGAGAACTGCCCCGCAAGATTAACAAGTACTGCCACAACGAAATGCTGAAAATTCATCATACACCGTAGAACCATCACCCGATTCTAACATAAGGTTCATACCTTAACATACTCCGCTGCAATACGTGACCCCATTCAAACGCTGGTCCATATTATCTACCTCGAGTCACCCTGCTCAAAAATCAATAACGACGGAGAGGCAAATAATAAAAATGCCACACAAAACCTGAAAGAACATAACCATTACGCAATCGATCATGCAATACCCAAATACTCATCTCGCTCAAATTCCGCTATAAAGCCCAAATAGAACCTCACCAGATGTGCTTATAACCAACGAATCACAACTCTTCGTAGCATAGAAGAGTAACTCACAGATCATTTCAGAACGCGAATAATCTCAACAACAACCGAATGGCACATCCCTCAACAATAGCAGTATGGAGCCTACCATTCCGACTCGGTGTAGAATACACATCTTAATTTGGCCTACCAAGGGACCCCCAAATCAAATCTAGTCACCCATAAATAGATAAATAACCCTCCAAAAATCGACAACAACTGAATCATAATACATACTATCATCTGACTAGCTTCGCCCACGACTTCACAGTCCACCACCATGAAACAATCTGCTCTTGACAACTCCTAGTCTCTAAATCCATAGGACACACGAACCACCATTTCTGGTCCCATCTCCACCACCCGAATGTCTAACACATCTCTTATATACGATCATCCCACAAGGAATATTTCTCCCATTCTTTCGTGCCACATAGAAGCGTCTTAAAATCAGTAGTCGATCAACCAGGAGAGTGCCGCAATACCTATGAAATATCCATAATTCAAAATATAGTGTGCCTTCTGAAATGTACACTATACTCATGCAATACCAAATAGTTATATAATTCATCTAAACGTCGAAAATTGTTCATTCCCTCTAAGAATTATGACCTCCCTTTCAAAGCTAAACCGTGACCTTGCACATACCAACCTTAATCCCACACAACACACCATATCTATCATGCCATCATTTGAAAAATACAAGAACCTTATAATCATTCTGAGTGACCAGTAAAATACATATCCGATCAGCTAGAAGTCTTCCATTTGATTCTATCCGATAAAAAATCACAATACTGAACATGCTCCTCAGGGCGGTAGGAAAATACCCATCTCAAACCGTGGTAGAAATCCTCTGGAATCCATTTGCACATAATCAAGCCATCAGAGTTGAATCTGTCTAGATCAACCAAGCCACGCAGGTCGCCAAGCCCAGGTGTATTGCTACAAAGTACCTGTAGAAAACCCCCACATCATAAGCATCCAATGAACCGATCATATCCATTACCATACTAATCCAACCTACTACCCAATTGTCTTATTTTCTCCGAGTTTCTTCTGAATTTGTCTTCAGATTGATACTTCTCCTTGCTAAATCGCCACGATCTTTAGCCACAACTTACCCCACAAACCTAGCATAGAGCTACAATGCCCTATGGCCCTTAAGCAATTGTATTCTTCGAAAGCACCTCCATAAATACCACAACTGTAACACTCACTTTGAATATACCTTATGTGAATTTAAAATTTTTCTTCTTGCCTTCCTTATACTAAAATGTAGAATCCATAGTCATACAGAATGTTCGTAAGTCCATGCACCATCAAATACAAACCTTAGGTTTTTATCCATACAAAGTCTGGTGAAATTATCAATTGCTATATATAAACCTCGAACCTATTGGAACTTTCTTGAGAGTCACCGACTTTGTTCAAATCCAAATTACACCGCCCAAATGGGCCAAAAGACACGTGCCCCATTAGCACAACGGCACTCCAAGAAGTAACTCCACTTTAACACTACCTATCACATTCATACTCCGTGCGCACTACATCATTAACCAATATCAACTCACTCATCCCACGATTTTCATATACTCATACGTGCAATATAATCCATAACAAGGATTTTTCTTATTCGAGTCATCCTCGATCTCAACTTCTGCAAGTCATAACTAACCCAAAAGTATGCCTCAGACCAAAATTAAAATTTAACACCTAATCATAAAATCAAATTGTCAATAGCAGACTCCCCCACTAGGCTCAAAGCCATAGATTAAAATACTCCAAAATTCACAATACTCATACTTTATTACTGTTATAATATCGTAGTCAATACAACAAAAATTCTTCTCAAGTTCATACAACACCAACCATAAAATACCCCAATCGTCCGATAGACTCGCATTGTCAACTTTCTCAACCCGATTCAAATTCAAATCCCAACACATATGCCCCGTTGGCAGAAGAGAAACTCTTTTCTCTTATCACAAGGAATACACTTACGTAGATTACTTTGGTGGGGGTAATCCACCTGCTTAGCCTCAAATTGGTATCTTGTTATACCCTTTCGCAGTCATAATTACTGTGCAATCACTTAAATCTTTCCAAGTCCAAACTTATTAACAAGACATGAGAATTTAGTTTGTCTCAAAATTTAACGATGTGAAATATCCTTCAAAACATTCATACTCGAGACTGTACGCCACATCAAATCGAAAATCAAGTACCCAATGAAATTTCCTTCACATTTCAATAAAACACTTCTCGACATATTCAAATCGTCTTAACACATCCCACGGTCACATCATTCTTATCACTCTGCCATTCCACCACTCATCGAGCCACAAATCCCACTGTAGGGTCATTACCGGACATATGAATCCAATTGTACAAGTTGCAACTGAAGCTACCGAGTTTAAACTGCGGTCTAACCATGTCCTCAAGTCCTCCCAACTGGCCCATCACCAAAACACAGAATACTCACCTCGAACCTCACCCATGGAATCACAAGTCGGCAATGCACATTTGATACCGAGTGCTCATGTGCGCATACGAATACGTGGAAAGAATTCAAAGAGTTATGTCTCAAGCTAAATCAATACCACACGATAAGGAAAGAATGATGGGAAATATATATCCTAAATGCACTGTAACTCGAAGATAAGTATGGGCGTCATCATACCGATACGCAAAACACTACTAAACACTTGCTCATGACTTGTAGAACCTATGAACCTAGAGATCTGATACCACCTTGTCACGACACAAAATTCGATTAGTCGTGATGGCACCTAATTCAACCAGCTAGGTAAGCCAATTAACCACTAACCAATTTCAATAACAATTTATAAAGCAATTAAGTAAAGAAATATCTTAATCTTATACATTCCCCAAGAACTGGTAGTACAAATCATGAGTTTCTAAGAATAGAGTATGGAAAGCTGGTATGAAGTGAATACATCATCTGTTCGAATAGTACATAAATAGAGTTTTATGAATCTAAGGCTACCATGAACAATAGACAGCAACAACCGGAACGCAGGTACATCTTCAGACCCAACTCCCAACGAACGCAGCAACAACAATCAACATCTGCACGCAAGGTGCAGAAGTGTAGTAAGAGTACAACCGACTCCATGTACTGAGTAAGTAACAAACCTAGCCTTAGGTTGAAAGTAGTGACGAGCTTCCACCAAGGTCGGGTCCAAAAGCAATAGTCCACAACAGTCCATAACAACGTAAAACAAATAATACAAGAAGTAACTCAGAAATAAAATGCTCAGCTAAATCATGATTTCAAAATAATAGTTCTTTCTTTCAAGTACATCAGGGAAACCCAAATTGTTTATCGAAGTTGCTGAAAATATGAATAAGTTTGAAAACAATAATTTTTCCCAAAAAATCCTTTTAATAATAAATGAGGTGTTTCATTTTCCTCCAGATAACCCGTGTAAAAACAAATGCATCACTATGCCCATCTGTCAAAATGTCTGAGAAATCATGATTGATGTGATGTTGTACAACATATGAAAAATACATCTCTATGCATGTATGTCATGTGTGCATGCCAATGCGATGCAACTCCGTGATAAAATCATAAACAGCCCCTCGGTTAGACCTCACAATCACTCATATACAGCCCCTCAGGCTTACCTCACATTCACTCATAAATAGCCCCTCGGGCATACCTCACCATCTCTCATGCCTCCCAGTCACTCAACACTCAGCACTCAGTAGGTACCTACGCTCATTAGGGGTGTGTACGGACTCCGGAGGGGCTCTTTCAGCCCAAGTGCTATAATCTGCATGGACAACTCACGTGCTATAATAATATCTGGATCTGCACGGACACCTCACGTGCTATAATAATATCTGGATCCGCACGGACAACTCACGTGCTATAATAATATCTGGATCCGCACGGACAACTCACGTGCTATAATAAAGCCAATATGGCCTGCTGCGGCGTGCAACCCGATCCCATAATTTTTCTCACAATCAGTACCTCGGCCTCACTCAGTCATCAATCTCTCCAGTCGCTCGGGCTCACAATGTCATGAAAATAGCTAGAAAATGATGATATTGTCACGACACAAACCAATGGGCCGCGACCGGCACCCAATACCTTACTCAACCGAGTACCAATATAACATATATTTCTTATTACATCATCATATACACGTGACATACGAGCCTTATAGGCCAACATTATCATTTATAAACTCAAAATATAGGCCGACAAGGCCGTACAATCTTTCACACACACGACATATGTCTACAAGCCTCTAAGAGTACATAAATGTTATAAAGGTNAGAAATATCTTAATCTTATACATTCCCCAAGAACTGGTAGTACAAATCATGAGTTTCTAAGAATAGAGTATGGAAAGCTGGTATGAAGTGAATACATCATCTGTTCGAATAGTACATAAATAGAGTTTTATGAATCTAAGGCTACCATGAACAATAGACAGCAACAACCGGAACGCAGGTACATCTTCAGACCCAACTCCCAACGAACGCAGCAACAACAATCAACATCTGCACGCAAGGTGCAGAAGTGTAGTAAGAGTACAACCGACTCCATGTACTGAGTAAGTAACAAACCTAGCCTTAGGTTGAAAGTAGTGACGAGCTTCCACCAAGGTCGGGTCCAAAAGCAATAGTCCACAACAGTCCATAACAACGTAAAACAAATAATACAAGAAGTAACTCAGAAATAAAATGCTCAGCTAAATCATGATTTCAAAATAATAGTTCTTTCTTTCAAGTACATCAGGGAAACCCAAATTGTTTATCGAAGTTGCTGAAAATATGAATAAGTTTGAAAACAATAATTTTTCCCAAAAAATCCTTTTAATAATAAATGAGGTGTTTCATTTTCCTCCAGATAACCCGTGTAAAAACAAATGCATCACTATGCCCATCTGTCAAAATGTCTGAGAAATCATGATTGATGTGATGTTGTACAACATATGAAAAATACATCTCTATGCATGTATGTCATGTGTGCATGCCAATGCGATGCAACTCCGTGATAAAATCATAAACAGCCCCTCGGTTAGACCTCACAATCACTCATATACAGCCCCTCAGGCTTACCTCACATTCACTCATAAATAGCCCCTCGGGCATACCTCACCATCTCTCATGCCTCCCAGTCACTCAACACTCAGCACTCAGTAGGTACCTACGCTCATTAGGGGTGTGTACGGACTCCGGAGGGGCTCTTTCAGCCCAAGTGCTATAATCTGCATGGACAACTCACGTGCTATAATAATATCTGGATCTGCACGGACACCTCACGTGCTATAATAATATCTGGATCCGCACGGACAACTCACGTGCTATAATAAAGCCAATATGGCCTGCTGCGGCGTGCAACCCGATCCCATAATTTTTCTCACAATCAGTACCTCGGCCTCACTCAGTCATCAATCTCTCCAGTCGCTCGGGCTCACAATGTCATGAAAATAGCTAGAAAATGATGATATTGTCACGACACAAACCAATGGGCCGCGACCGGCACCCAATACCTTACTCAACCGAGTACCAATATAACATATATTTCTTATTACATCATCATATACACGTGACATACGAGCCTTATAGGCCAACATTATCATTTATAAACTCAAAATATAGGCCGACAAGGCCGTACAATCTTTCACACACACGACATATGTCTACAAGCCTCTAAGAGTACATAAATGTTATAAAGGTAGGGACAGAGCCCCGCCATACCAAACCATACACATCTAAATCATATTGACCAAACAAGCAACTCCAGAGCAAATGGAGTGCACCGATATCTTCTACTGAGCTGATCACCTAGTTGGAGGACTCTCGACCTGTCTATCGAGACTTGAGGGTATGAAATGCAGCATCCCCAGACAAAAGGGAAGTGAGTACAAATAATGTACCGAGTATGTAAGGAATGAAAATCAGTAAATAATAGACATGAGAGAAACATGGAGTAAAAGACTCGACATGTACCTCTGCATAACTCTGTAAATTATTTCATCTTTATAATGTCATGAATATGCGTATAAATGTCATACCATGCATAGGTATATGTTTTCATAATCATCAAGCCTCTGAGGGCATCCCATCATATCATTTCGGCCGCTGTGAGAAAAGCATCAACGTATACCAGCTGATTAGGTGGTAGTGCGTATATATGCCATAACCTATTACCATATCCCATATACATATAATATACATGTATACGCGTGTATAACACCATCTAGTCATGGGTCAATGTATATGTATAAATGCATGAAATGCATAAGAAATACGTTAATAATACTTTTTCGGAATGTCATAAAAATACTATGCCTTAAGAAATACGTTAATAAGATTTTCTCGGAATGTCATAAAAATAATATGCCTGTCGGATAAATTTATCAAATATGTATTTTACGGAGACCCATGAACAAATGATATAATAATAATTCACATGGGGAATCAAGAATATAGACACCCCTAATATTTCTATGAATAGAGTCTTATGGAAACTATGTGTTTGCTCGTTTCTTTCAGTATCATTTGGGTCATGCCAAAAAAAAGAAGAAGGGATAGCCTTAACATACCTGAGCCGATTCTCTTGACAATCTATTTAACACCCGTTGATTGTGACAACACGTAACGGCAGATCGAAGTAGAAAAAAATTCGTATGATGTTCTTGAGGAAGATTACACTGTACTCCCTTATAATCATAAAAATCCCGTTGCTATTATGCTAAGAAGTTTCGTATGATTTTGTTTTTGAAGTAACTCACGTTACTATAAAGATAGATGTACCTCTCTTTTGAATTTGATCTAAATCTTGTATAATTTTTATTTGTTGAAGCTCACCCGTCACTATTGAAGATGATTTCATATAAACTCCTTGTTTTGGAGATTTCATCCGTACCCTCCAATCTCTCAATTGATAGGAATATCTATGAAAAAATATCTTCAATAACATAGTATTGCCAACCAAAAGTATGACACAAGATTCTGAAATGAAATTCTTCTTTAAAAGTAGGGAAACAGTACTTTTGGAAATCCCGCTAATGTCTTTAACACTAAAGTATTCACAGCTAGCCATTTGGATAATGAATGAAACCGTAGCAATTGGTTAGGAGAGCTTGTATAGTTATATAACAAAAAGAGACTTATTAGTGGGTGATTACTTAGCCAAGAACCCCTCAAATACGTGCCACCTTTCTTCATATCATATGAGTCACTTGGTGACTTTATTAATCCTTTCATGGGCTGCCATGTTTTGGCTTATTAACCTTATCCAAAATCTTAATTAATTTAATCACTAATTCCTTAATTAATTGTTAATCTCTCACTAAAATTAATAATTATCCGATTATCCATATAATGAACAATTATCTCAAATTACTTAAAATACTACTCACTTGTAACACACCTTATACACCTTACTATCACGGCCATGTGGTACCTTGTATGGTACTAGTCCATAAATACCGGGTATTTTAGCTCGGGCCGTATTTTATCCCAAAATGTCAAACTTTGACGAAATTTACTTTCTTTGATTTGCTTACCCTCTCACCTTCACGAATTTACTCATTACTTGTTTGAAATAGCATAAAATGCTTATAATATTAAAATAATCTCATTCCCGAACTTACGTCGATTAACTTATGACGAAACTGTAACGTACGAAAAATGCGGGATGTAACATCTCATTTCAGAGCTTTCATCAATTTACCTATAGAGTACTTTCACGTGCGAAAATATGTGGCGTAACATCGTCCCCCCCTTTGGAACATTCATCCTCGATTGTTGACTGATGTATTTATCATTCTCATAACTCGTAGATCTTGCGGATATTTAATACTCTTCTTGCCATTTAGGAAATTGTTTTGCGAATAAATTCAAAGGCCAGGGCATTCCCCCCTTTAGGCCTCCTTCCCATACCATGGCTTCCTTCCAATCTCTTAACTGTTGCTACATTTTATTATGCAGCCTGATACTGACCTTGTAAGTGCACCTATGTGACACCTCTCTCCTTTTTCCTCCAGCTTTTAGCCAATCTCTAGGTCTCACTTTGTAAACACATACAAAGCTTGAAAACATGTCTATATGGGCATCTATAGATATACTGAAGTTCTTCGCTCGGTACTTTGTTGAACTTATGAATATTGCTATACCTTATTTCATTGATCCGTTCATCCATCCATATGACTTTACTGCATCTAGGTGGGTCATACTATACCATGACTCTTACTTCGATTTATCGTTACTGAGGCCTGCTACCGAACTCTAGGTTACTTTCATTACTTATCCCACATGTTTAAATCTAAGTCGCTAAATGCTTTCTCATTACTTGTTCATCTTAAGAATGGCGAACTATTCTCATCTCATACTTTGTGACTTTTGTCCATCCATTGTTGATTCACCTCAATATTTATCTACAATATACCACTGATAACTTGCAACTTCCTACTTAAAAGCTTTCCACTAGGGCTTATGTTGCATCGAGGAATATTTGAAGTGATTTCCGTAATCGTATTTCATAGTATCTCGATGTGATTCGTTTTATGGGGGTATTCGGATCTCGTGCCGTTCGCGAAAGCTTTTCTCCTTCTCCCTTTTTTCTTTCTTCAAATCATTATTCAGTCGAAGGCCTAACTGTTATCTTTTATCTGACACAATTACATCTTCATTTCACTACCAGGGCAGCATTCCATCTCTTCTAAATGCTACTAGTCTTAGACTCCTTTGAGTTCATTCAGGCCATACTGAGCCTTCTATAACTTAGAGAACCCATCGGCTCTCATGTTTTCATGGGCTTAATCCCGAGAACTGACCCATTCTCGTCACCTTCTTACTCGCCCTTTCTCATCCTTACTTCTGTCATAAAACCTTGTCGTTTTACTATATTTTAGTTTGTGACCTACACATATCTATTTATTTTATTCGCAACCTTCCTTCAACTTGCTTGCACCATAGATTTCCTTATGTCATTTTGGGACATCAAGCGAGACATCACATCGTCTCTAACTCTTCTTTACTCTCTTAATCAGGTTTCTCGATACCTAGTAACCATAGGCTGGAAGACATGCCAGTAACGACGCCGCTATCATTCCTGGATATTGAATCCCAGCGCTTCTAGCCATATATATGAAGTATGGATTATTCAAAATCTTTTGCACCTGAGTACCTCGTACATTGTTCACTTTTACCTCTTCTATCTCTTTTATGACCTCCCTTCTACATAGGTATAATTCATATCCACAACTTGAAGTTCTATTATAACACTTGCACCTCTGGTGCATACACAATCCGGTGGAGCTTCATACTGACTTTTTATAAGGTTGGTACTCTTCTAACTGGCTTTATCGTAGATCCATTATAGAATATGGTTGTTGTACTACCTCTCTTGTACCTCTAACATTAAGAGTGATTCTGCAATATTCTCAATTACAATTTCTTCAGACTCCTGATTTACTTGGTTGATGTAACTCTTTAGTTTCTTCTTCCTTTAGATCAGCCTTCATGTAGACTTAAGCTATCTTCCGATCTGTGGCTCCTAGTATTAGTTATTACTTTAGTCTTTCATGGGCACTATGGAATATCCATTATACAATCTTCTGACAATTCAATCCTTTGTCTATGCCCTAGGCTCAATTCTTTTTTTTACTTATACCAGAGTCTTCTATGGCTGTATGAATGTCAACATATATGCTGCATGGATATCACTCTGAAGTCTTAAGTGCATAATCCCCTTTGTTCCTTACGAGCTTCCTTTAAACGTAAGCTATTACTTTTCTTGATTTTTCTGCCCCCTTGTTGTGTGCATACTTAGCTTATCCTAGTGCCCACACATATTAGAATTCCTTACAACCCATATGATCTTGAGTATCACCTTTTGACTTTTTCTTCTTCCCGGCCATTAGTCACGCTAGGTGCCATTTTCTTATGGAGTGTATACGATGTTGTTGTGAGACTGTTGTTACAAGACCATTTCCTCTTTAGGTCATTGTGCTTAAGTTGAAGCATTCTTCCTTATTTTCTTAGCAAATCTTTTGTTGTAGTGCTTAGGGATACCTTCTGGCTCTAGTAAAGTTGCGAGCTCATTATATCGTATACCCAATGGAATTCTTGATGTTCATACTCACCTATAAAATTCCCTAGTTACTTACTTCCACACTTATGTGCTTTGTGCGGTTGCTCTTGAACTGAAGTTTTGACTGTCTTCCCATAACACTCATACGGTATCTTTAACTACCCCAACTCATATCTGAATCTTTCTCAATGATCATATCTGCGAGACTGAATTCCCCATGTTGGGGTTCACCCTATTTATCTTGCATGATCTATTTATTTGTCTGTATCCTCTTATCTAGCCATGACTACACTCTTCCTGAATCAACTTCTAATTACTCATTGGCCCATTCTCATATCAATATTCCGCGTAATCTTTCTTGGCTTAATTCCTTTATCTTAACTTACGTCTCGCACTGGCTCCTTATTTATTTATAACAGCTCAGGCAGGAACCCTTACTTCCTCTCCTTGACATAGTGCTTGCACAATATTCTGGAATCATAGCATATCTGTAGGATTTGGATAAGTGCCATCTCATTCCTTTTTCATTTTTATTGCATTCTTCCTTTCCCATTCCATAATCACTAGAACTACTTAATTCTGACCTAATGCCATATCACTCCATATTCCCCCCTTTAGGGAAGTACTAAGAGCTGAAGCCTCGAGGATCTACCTATAGATGTTTTACCTCTTCATCTTTGGCATCGTTTCACAACATCAATGACCTTTACTCGCCTTGTGGCTATCCTTCTATACCAAGGATAACAAATTCCCTTGCTCGCAATGGTGACACTTAGTGCAACTGGCACATACAATCCCTTAAGTTTAACTTTGTTCATATTGCTTGCTTTAGGGAAGCGTCTTCCTAAATGACCATTCTATGAATTTCTCATGAATCGTCTTCTGTTGTCCATTCTATTATCGCCGTAACGCAAATATGAAATTCTCATGATGCTGACTATTATCAAGTCACTCAGTCCCTAATTCATGTTTAGTTTATCTTGTTCACCAGCCCATACTGATTTCTATTATTCTGGTGTCTAACGTTTCCTTCCAGTAGTTCCGTCGGAGTCACGAACTTATTTTTTGAAGTGAGGATATGACTTTATGGCCTATACTATTTTGTTGTCTCAAGGCCTGTCACCCCTCGTCTTTTCCTTGAATTGACTATAGACTCTGTAATACTGTCATCTTTTTGATCTACCGTTGTCATCCATGTATTTCATCTTACTCATAATGCTTCATTAACTCTCTTCTTATTTCCCTCCTAATAGTTTTATCTATCGCTTTATTCTGAAAACTTCAACAAGGCATTCTTTTGCTTTTTGCTTCCCTTTACTCCATCTAGTGGCTCTTCGTGTTGCTTAACGTTTTTGCTCTACTAGGAACGGGAATCACACAAAGATAATATTTATCCCTTCAAGGCTTCCAGTGCCTATATTTGTAATATTCATATATGGTTGTACTATTGTAGAGTTCACCATCTGGGTGTCTCACAAGGAGATCTGTTAGCACATTTGCAATATACTTTGGAAATGTCAACTAACGCAAACAATCCATCCACCATTTTGGGTCACTCTAACCCCAGCCGGATCCTGATATCCATCCTTCTTTTATACTACCTATGTTAGCTTCCATATGGCATAATGAGATGGGTGTGGCCAATTGTACATACCTTTGTTACAATTGAAGGTAACTCAAAATGCTTATATTTATTTGCTTGAATTGTTGATAATGTTCATCTCTACTAACTAGGTACCTCGTACCCTTCTTCACCTTGCTTCATTTACTTGTTGAAACTTGTACTTTCTGAATCTTTCATTGCTTTTTACCCTAAGAGTGGATAGGCATTCTTGCCTTAGGGATCCTTATCAAGAAGCTTACACATCTTATATACATATGATCTGTTGAATACCTCATATTTATCCATCATAAGCATGATGCAAAAAATTGAGTTCCTCTAACTCAAGTCTTCCACAACTATATCTCTTACCAACCGTCTTTCTGGATGTAGGCATCGTTGTATTACAAATAAGATAGAGTTTAGGAAATTGAGTTCTTACAACTGAGCTCTACCACACGATCTAGAGTAAGAAGAAAGAGTGACAGTCCTAAATGCCCTGTAGCCTCCTACTTATAAGTGTGGTGCACGACACACCCATAAACAAGACTCTACTAGACACGACTTGTAGACTTCCTAGGATAAAACTGCTCTAATACCACTTTTGTCACGACCCAAACCGATGGGCCGCGACGGGCACCCGGTACCTTACTCAATCGAGTACCAACGTAACATATATTTCTTATTACATCATCATATACACGTGATATACGGGCCTAATAGGCCAACATGATCATTTATAAACTCAAAACATAGGATGACAAGGCCGTACAATCTTTCACGTACACGACATATGTCTACAAGCCTCTAAGAGTACATAAATATTATAAAGGTTGGGACAGAGCCCCGCCATACCAAACCATACACATCTAAATCATACTGGCCAAACAAGCGACTCCGGAGCAAATGAAGTGCACCAATATCTTCTGTTGAGTTGATCGCCTAGTTGGAGGACTCTCGACCTGTCTATCGAAACCTGTGGGCATCAAACGCAACGTCCCCAGGCAAAAGGTACGTCAGTACAAATAATGTACCGAGTATGTAAGGAATAAAAATCAGTAAATAATAGACATGGGAGAAACATGGAGTAAAAGACTCGACATGTACGTCTCCATAACTCTATGGATTATTTCATCTTTATAATGTCATGAATATGTGTATAAATATCATACCATGCATAGTTATATGTGTTCATAATCATCAAGCCTCTCAGGACATCCCATCATATCATTTCGGCCACTGTGGGCAAATTATCAACGTATACCAGCTGATCAGGTGGTGGTGCGTATATAACGCCATAACCTTTTTCCATATCCCATATACATATAACATACATATATACACGTATATAACGCCATCTGGTCATGGGTCAATGTATATATATAAATGCATGAAATGCATAAGAAATACGTTAATAATATTTTCTCGGAATGTCATAAAAATAATATGCATGTCAGATAAATTTTATCAAATACGTATTTTTCTAAGACCCATGAATAAAACATATAATAATAATTCACATGGGGAATCAAGAATATAGACAACCCTAATATTTCTATGAATAGAGTCATTTATGAAAACTATGTGATTGCTCGTTTCTTTCAGTATCATTTGGGTCATGCCAAAAAAAAAAGAAGGGATAGCCTTAACATACCTGAGCCGATTCTCTTGACAATCTCTTTAACACCCGTTGATTGTGACAACACGTAACGGCGGATCGAAGTAGGAAAAATTTCGTATGATGTTCTTGAGGAAGATTACACTGTACTCCCTTATAATCGTAAAAATCCCGTTGCTATTATGCTAAGAAGTCTCGTATGATTTTGTTTTTGAAGTAACTCACGTTACTATAAAGATAGATGTACCTCTCTTTTGAATTTGATCTAAATCTTGTATAATTTTTATTTGTTGAAGCTCACCCGTCACTATTGAAGATGATTTCATATAAACTCCTTGTTTTGGAGATTTCATCCGTATCCTCCAATCTCTCAATTGATAGGAATATCTAGGCAAAAATATCTTCAATAACATAGTATTGCGAACCAAAAGTATGACACAAGATTCTGAAATGAAATTCTTCTTTAAAAGTAGGGAAACGATACTTTTGGAAATCCCTCTAATGTCTTTAACACTAAAGTATTAGCAGCTAGCCATTTGGATAATGAATGAAACAGTAGCAATTGGTTAGGAGAGCTTGTATAGTTTTATAACAAAAAAGAGACTAATTAGTGGGTGATTACTTAGCCAAGCACCCCTCAATTACGTGCCACCTTTCTTCATATCATATGAGTCACTTGGTGACTTTATTAATCATTTCATGGGCTGCCAGGTTTTGGCTTAATAACCTTATCCAAGATCTTGATTAATTTAATCACTAATTCCTTAATTAATTGTTAATCTCTCACTAAAATCAATAATTACCCGATTATTCACATAATGAATAATTATCTCAAATTACTTAAAATACTACACACTTTTAACACACCTTATACACCTTACTATCACGGTCATGTGGTACCTTGCATGGTACTAGTCCATAAATACCGGGTATTTTAGCTCGTGCCGTATTTTATCCCAAAATGTCAAATTTCGACGAAATTTACTTTTTTTGATTTGCTTACCCTCTCACCTTCACGAATTTACTCATTACTTGTTTGAAATAGCATAAAATGCTTATAATCTTAAAATAATCTCATTCCCGAATTTACGTCGATTAATTTACGACGAAACTTTAAAGTACAAAAAATGCGAGATGTAAAATCTCGTTTTCGAGCTTTCATCAATTTACTTATAGTGTACTCTCATGTGTGGAAACATGGGGCGTAACAGATATGATGTATCAATAAATAACAACAGAGAGTGAGATATGATATGCAATGACATGAATCTGATTAAGTATGCATTTTCAATTTAAAATAAATAATTCACAGCAATATGACCTCTATGAGTCCCAATAATACTGGCACATAGCCGCAACATAATTTTTAATATGATTCTCAGCTCAATTTCTTTAACACATAGAACTATATAGAAAATGACAAGATTATTTGACTACAGAATTGCACGGGAAAAATTATGCCATAATTTCTATGGTGGACGCCCGCACGCCCGTCACCTAGCATGTGCCTCACCTTCCAACAATTTACATAATACATATATTCAGGGTTCATACCCTCAGCTCAAAGATTAGAAGAGTTACTTACCTTGAACAAGCCGAATCCAATGTCGAGCAAGCTAAATAATGCTCCAGAAATTCCAATACCGAGCAAGCCAAGCGATGCTCCAAAAATGCCATCACGTGCGTAGCGACCTCCGAACGGCTCAAAACTAACCCAAAGCAACTCAAATACATCAAATAAAGCCCACTGAAACTATTCCAACTGATAAAGATCGAATCCTAAATCAAATCCCACCAGGGCCCTCACCTCGAAACTCGACAAAACTTCCAAAATCCTACAACTCATTCAATTATGAGTCTAACCATACTAGTTTCACTCAAATCCGACTCCAAATTGGTGTTCAAAAATCTAAAATTCATATTATGAAACTTTAGACCAAAACCCCCAATATCTCTTTAACATTCCTCAACCAATTGCCAAAAATGAAGATAGATTCATGAAATGTAATCAAAGCTGAGTAGAGAACACTTACCCCAATCATTGTGATGAAATTTGCTTCACAAATCGCCTTAATCCGAGCCCCACATCCAAAATATGAAGAAAGAACAAAACCCTCGATTTTTATAACTTCTGCCCAGCACTTTCCACATTTGCGGACAAATAGTCGCATTTACGACCACCACATCAGCGGTAAAAACTTCGCTTCTACGAAAATTGCCTTGCCGAGAAATCGCCATAGCTGCGGATGCCAAATTCCGCTTCTACGAAGCCTTGCGCACTTGCGATCCAAATCCCGCAACTGCACGCACGCAGGTGCGCTACACAAATCCTCTTCTGCGGTTTTCCTCACCCATCCTCTTCTTACTTCTGCGACTCCTATTCTCTCTTCTGCGATCATTGCACCTGCGCAAACCAGCCGCAGGTGCGGTCATACCAGAACCAGCAGAACACAACCGTGCAAAATCAAGGAAAAATAACCCGAAATCAATCAGAAACACGCCCGAGCCCCTCGGGACCCCGTCCAAGCGTATCAACAAGTCCCATAACATAATACGGACCTACTTGAGGTCTCAAAACACACATAACAACATCCAAACGACGAATTACACCTCAATTCGAAGTCAATGAACTTCGGAACTTCAACTTCCACAACCGATGCCGAAACCTATCAAATCACGTCCGATTGACCTCAAATGTTGCACACAAATCACACTTGACATTACGGACCAGCTCCAACTAACAAAATCGAAATTTGACTCCGATATAAAAAAGTCCACTCCCGGTTAAACTTTCCAAAATTCCAACTTTCACTGTTTCAAGCCAAATTTTACTGCGGTCCTCCAAATCACAATTCGGACGCTCTCCTAAGTCCAAAATCACCCAACAGAGCTAACAGAACTGTCAGAAATCCCATCCGAGGTCAAATTTGCAAAGTCAAACTTGGTCAAACATTTCCTATTTAGAGCTTATAGTTGAAGATCATTCTTCCAAATCAATTCTGAATAATCTGAAAGCCAAAATCGACGATTCACATAAGTCATAATACATCATACAGAGCTACTCATACCCTCAAACAACCGAGCGAAGTGCAAATGCTCAAAATGACCGGTCGGGTCGTTACACCTAGTCTTATGGACTAGGTAAACCTAACACTAATTAAAACAACAATATTATTTAAATAACATCTAACAATTTGTAATAGAAATCTCTTAAAGTTTACAATTCCCAAAACCGGTAGTACAAATCATAAGCTCTTCAAAGTGTTTGGTAGAAACTTCTAAATACAATTGTGCAGAAATAAGAATAAACAGTGCAAAACGAAAACTTGAACGTGACTCCGAAGCCTGCGAACATAGAAACAAGTTTATCTTGATTCTCCACAGCAACTACCTGCACAACTACTAACGAACAAATACCTGGATCTGCACAAAAATGTGCAGAAGTGTAGAATGAGCATACCACAGCGGTGCCCAGTAAGTATCAAGACTAACCTTGGTGGAGTAGTGACGAGGAACAGTCAAGACACCCATTGGTCTAATGAACTGAACAAGTATAAGTATAGGAACAACAAATATTTGATATCTACATAAAGACTATGCAATAGGGCTCACAATACAGATGGCAATAAGAAAGGAAACAACAAGTATCAGTGGATTACCATAAAATTGACAGAGAAAAATGAATGGAACACAACCTAAATCCTAAATCACAAATACAGCAGGGACAAGTAATAACTCAGCAACTACAACCTCTTTTACATTAGGTTTTAGTCTTCAAGCTCCACGAGGTTCTGAACATCGGACAAATCACAACTCACGGGTCTCAATACCTGAACTCTAACACTTGGCATCTTGTGCCCTGATAACACCTCATAATCGCATTGACGACTTACGTGCCAATAGAGCCATTCTCACATAGAAGGCAAGTAAACAAGGGTGAGCATCTATGCTCAATAATATCAAGAACACCTCTTATCCGATAAGAGTGCTTAACTACGTGTATGCTTGTAAAAGTGTCCTAACATAGTCCATACCGGAAAATAAGCATAAGGAAAAGAACGGACATCACGTAGAATATTTTCTCCACAACTTTCACAAGATAAAGGTAACACAGGTAACTGTACCACTACAACAAATATCAACAATTTTCTCACAGCTTTCACAAGATAAAGCTAACACAGGTAAGTTTACCACTGCATAAATATCAACAACAAGAATGCCCCCTGGCCATCACAAATCATAATCAATCTCCGACACAACCCACCTTGTCTCGCCACGTGTGCAATAATAAAGTAAGTGCCCACCTTGTCTCGCCAAACATGCATAACAATATTCCCACCTTGTCTCGCCACATGCGCAACCCTCCCTCCCCCACAAATATATATCCTGCTTTGTCATGCCGCATGTGCAAATATCAATAGTAACAACCGCACGACAGAAACCTCGTACAACCCCTAACAATTATCGCACGGCACAAAACTCGTGCATCATAATAACCACAACCACACGACAGAAACCTCGTGCATCATAATAATAACAACCGCAAGGCAGAAACCTCGTGCATCACCATAACAAGTACAACAACAATAATGACGATAGTACAAAGTACGACAAGTAAATCAACTCGAGAACTTTAAATCACAAAGAAATGGTAGAACCAATTCACAAGGAATAACCACAGTAAAGAATGCTAGGCGTAAAGAGAACAACTCAACAAGAGAAACCTAATATGTAGCAATGATCCCACAATATACATTTCCACAACAGGGAAGCTAACATGAGTCAAATAATTCCAAATAAAATAAGTCGACTAAGATATATGATCTAAACTTCTTTTATGATTGAGAAATTATGAAGGATATTCAACAATTCAATTAAGGATGAGATAATAATACTTCCAAATAAAGATAAGAAGATATGAAAAGATAGCATCACAATATAAGAGGTAAAATCTTCAGTTAAGTCAATAAGAGTCAAATAGGCAATACGAGTGAATCCCAAAGAAATTAATTCTAATTAAAGCATATAGAGGTGAAACTAGTAAATATGAACTTAATCATATGAAGAACAACTTCATACTCAGTGAATATAAGGACCTAAGAATCCTATAAGGTCAACTTTCCACAAATAAGTTGGAGTGGCCCAAATCTTGTCAAAATCAATTACATATCATAAATACAACCATAATAGACTCATCTAGTTAATGAAATCGGTATTTTAGCAACAATTCCAAAATTCACCCCAAAAGGTCCACCCGGACCCATGTCTCGGAATCGGGTAATCAAATTTCGATACCATTTTGTCCCTCAAATCGAGATTTTTCATTTTGAAAATTTCTTCAAAAACCACCATTTTTCTCAACTCAAAACACAAATTAAATGATAAAAACAAGGATAAAATGGTGGATTAAAATAAATTCTAGGTGAAGAACACTTACCCAATCGATTTGCTTGAAAAACCCACAAGGAATCGCTCAAAACCGAGCTCTACAAGTCAAAATGTGATAAAAATGTCGTAACCCTCGATTTGGAAATCTTATATTATGCCTAGGTGTTTGTGCATCGCGTACGCGGAGAAAGGATTGCGTTCGCGAAGAAGAAAAATGAAAGCTGCCCAGTTGTGCTTCGCGAACGCGACAACACGTCCGTGAACGCAAAGAGTAGAATGGCATAGCTACGTGAACGCAAAGAGATGGGTGCGAACGCAAAGAAAGGAAAAGAAGACCTTCGCGAACACGAGAGATTTATCGCGAACGCGAAGAACAAATATTCGCTCCTCCAAAATTACTCTTCGCGAACGCGAAGGAAGGGACGCGAACGCGATTAAGGAAAAGGAAAACCTTCGCGAACATGAGAGGTTAAACGCAAACGCGAAGAAGAGTTATGAAGTGGTCAGCAGTAACACTTCGCGAACGCGAGAGGCGCTTCGCGATCGTGAAGAAGAACACCTGAAGACAGAAACAATGGTTCAAAAAAAGAGAAAAAGCACCCGTAGCCCACCCGAAACACACCCGAGGCCCCCGGGACCCCGTCTAAACACACAAACAAGTTACATAACCTAACACGGACTCGCTCAAGGTCTCAAATCACATCAAACAACGCCGAAAATACAAATCGCACAACTAATCAAACTTATGAACTTCCAAAACATCTAACTTCGAAAACTCGTGCCGAAACCAATCTAACCAACCCAGAATGACCTCAAATTTTGTAGGCAAGTCCAAAATAAGATAACGGAGCTGTTCCAACTTCAGAATCGCATTCCGACCCCAATATCAAAAGGTTCACTTCCGGTCCAAAACTCCAAAAATTCGACTTTCGCCAATTCAAGCCTAAATCAGCTACATACTTCAAATTCACAGTCTGGACACACTCCTAAGTCCAAAATCACTCAACGGAGCTAAGAGAACCGATTGAACACCATTCCGGAGTTGTCTTCACACAGTTCCGACTACGGTCAAAATCCTAAGACTTAAGCTTCTTGTTTTAGTGACTAAATGTCCCAAATCACTTTGAATCATCCGGTAACTAAATCCAACCATGCATGCAAGTCAATACACGTAATACGAAGATGCTCACGGCCTTATGCCGCCGAACGAAACTTAAATTCTCAAAACGATTGGCCATCTCATTACATCCTTCCCCTCTTAAACAATCGTTCGTCCTCGAACGTGCCAAGAATCGCCTCGAAGTCTTCAAATCACTGAAAGCACATATCCAACATACACACGCGGGTGACCCCATGTCACCCTAATCCACATATGCCTGATGACACCATCTTAACTGTATGTTATCATTTCTTCCAACACCGACATGCCTTAGAGTCAAAATTCTCACCTTCTTTTTATTTTCAAAAGACCCGATTCTAAATCCATACCCGGTATCAGTCTCAACCAACTGCAACAACTCATGCCTGCATCCACAAGGCACGACCACACAATATGACACACCATACATAGGCCCATAATACACTTCTGATCACAATAGCTGCCCAAAATCAAACCCAGCACTGACAATTACCTCATATCCGTTAGAACCCTGTTTCAAATCTCAACAACACTGACAACAATGCAAGAAATATGGAGACCTCATAACCGTTCACTCAGATCAACAAGTCACAACTGACACCACCGGGCACACACTCCGTGAGCTAAAACTCAAAAGCACATAACGAAAATGACTGAATATATAAAGAGAAACACATAAGAGAAATATCAAACAAGCCCGACAGACACAACTTTCTAACCATACCATAATACGTATCAATTTAAATAGGAAAAATCAAAGTACATGAACAAATCATAAGGATCTTATCCTGGTATAACCTTCCACCATGGCACGCAGCCCGGCTCAAACATATCAAATCACATGGAATCGCGAGGGTCTCACCCTCAACTCTGAATCACAAGTCTAATACACATCATACCAATGGAAATTTTCCAGTAACTCAATTCTGCCAATAAAATCACAACACTTACTAAACTCTCACCCTGGTAGAGTATCAATTCACAAATCGTAACCAATTTACTCAAGAATCATATCAAACATGTCATAATAGACAACATGAATTCATTTCAAGTCTCATAACTTTCAATAATGAATAGAAACAAACTATAGACATGGCTATCACTCATAGAATCTCCCAACAGCGGCAAACACATAAACATGATACTAAGTCATGAACTCACCCATAAGCGGGACAACAAATTGGGGAATTCGCCCCGATAGGCAGAACCGAATAAAAAATACGAATGGTTCCCCTCTGTAACAAATCAAAAGCATACTTGTATGATATCATCTGGCACAATGGCCTTAACCCTACTATATGAAACACATCAACGGGTCGGGCCTTCCCCTTTTGGGCGCCCTTTACTTGCCTGAATACTCTGTTGTGACATACTTATGCGGAGTCTAGGACAATCTCTCACCATGTGGCTGGTATCTCCACACTCAAAGCAACCTCTCTACTGACGTGGTTGTGGGAACTGTGCGGTACGGGTACTCTGAGACCCATGAGCACCTGAAACAATGTGCGAAGCCTGAAGTGCAAACTGAATTGGCTAACCCACAAAACCTATATCATGTCGTACCCTACCTCCAAAAATAAGGACCAGTATATCTCTACGGTCTACGAGGCCTCCTCGCCTCCCTGCCCTCTCTCTCCTAATCTCGTATGTACTATCTCTCATGGCCCTACCTGTCCTCTCTCTCCTGATCCCACATGCCCTCTACACGGCGAGCGATCCCTACCACCTGCTGAAATGAAACATCTGACTCTAACTCCCGATCCATGCTGAATCGAATATCATGCCTGACTCCGTTAATGAATCTACGGACACACTCTCTAACCGTAGCGACCAAAGCAGGTGCATGCCTAACATAGTGCCCTGGCACAACTTCTCAAACTCTGCGCGCCATGCATCTCGAAGGGACTGAGGTACAAACTCTCTCACGAACATCTCTGAAAACTGAACCCATGTAAGTGATGTTGAGCCGGTCGGGCTACCCAACTCATATGCCCGCCACCACTGATAAGCCGCTCCCCTGAGCTGGAACGTAGTAAAAGCAATCCCGCTCATCTCCACAATACCCATAGTATGGAAAATGCGGTGACACTCTTCCAGAAAACACTATGCACTCTCTGAAGACAAACCACTGAATGTAGGAGACTCATATTTCTTGAACCTTGCAAGTCTAAGCTGCTCTTCCTCAGATTTTGTTGCCCTAACCACGGGCTGAACTGGGACCACAGGTTATGTCGCCATGATACCTGGAACCTGACCAACATGAACTCGCTGCTCTAGAGTATGGGAGGCGGGAGTATTAGGTTCCTCCCCCGGTCTGTGAAATAGCTGGTGCAACCGAAATCAACCCCGCCTGAGGCAATGTAACAAACATGCTCAGGAATTGTGCTAAGGTCTCTTGAAGTCCGGGGGTAACAGCAGGCGCCTCCGGTACCTGCTCCCCAACTGGAGCTACTAGTGGCACCTCAACTGCTACTCTGGTAGGTGCTCTAGATGCGACACTTACTCCGCCTCTACCTCTAGCGATACCTGCTTCGGGAGCAGCGTCGTCGATAACTGCAGCTCGTTTTCTCACCATATGTGAGAGAATGGAATGATAAAAGTTCAAACTCTGAGCTCAATAAGCTTACACGTTAGGAATGAAAGAAGTGAGACTGTCCTAATATAATAGTTCTATAGCCTCTCCATGATAAGTAGTGACATCTCCGTACCAATCTGCAAGACTCTACTAAACTCGCTTATGACTCGTAGCACCTATGAACCTAGGGCTCTGATACCAACTTGTCACGACCCAATTTCCCCTCCGTTTGGGTATCGTGATGGCACCTAGTCTTAGGGAGTAGGTAATCCTAACATTAATTAAAACAACATTATTTAAATAACATCTAACAATTTGTAATAGAAATCTCTTAAAGTTTACAATTCCCAAAACCGGTAGTACAAATCATAAGCTCTACAGAGTGTTTGCTAGAAAACTTCTAAATACAACTGTCCAGAAGTAAGAATAAACAATGCAAAATGAAAACCTGAAGGTGACTCTGTAGCCTGCGAATGCAGCAACAGGTTTACCTTGAGTCTCCACAGCAATGACCCGCGCAACTACTAACGAACAAATACATGGACCTGCACAAAAATGTGCAGACGTGTAGAATGAGCACACCATAGCGGTGCCCAGTAAGTATCAAGACTAATCTCGGTGGAGTAGTGATGAGGAACAGTCAAGACACCCACTGGTCTAATAAACTGAACAAGTATAAGTATACAAACAACAAAAATTTGATATCTACATAAAGACTATGCAATATGGTTCCCAATACAGTAATGGAAATAAGAAACAAAAACAACAAGTATCAGCGAAATAACATAAAAATGACAGAGAAAAGTGAATGGAACACAACCTAAATCCGGAATCACAAATACACCAGGGACAAAATAATAACTCAGCAACTACAACCGCTTTTACATCAGGTTTTAGTCATCAAGCTCCACGAGGTACCGAACCTCAGACAAATCATAACTCACGGGTTTCAATACCTGAACCCTAACACTTGGCATCCTGTGCCCTCATAACACCTCATAACCACACTGACGACTCACGAGCCAATAGAGCCATTCTCACATAAAAGATTAGTCAACAAGGGTAAGCATGTACGCTCTACAATATCAAGAACACCTCTTATCTGATAAGAGTGCTTAACTACGTGTATGCTTGTGCATGTGTCCTAACATAGTCCATACCAGTAAATACGCATAAGGAAAATAACGGACAACACGTAGAATAGTTTTTCACAGCTTTCACAAGATAAAGCTAACACAGGTAAGTGTACCACTGCACAAATATCAACAACAAGAATACACCCAGGCCATCACAAATCATCACAAGTCAATCCCCGATACCGCCCACCTTGTCTCGCCATGTGTGCAATAATAAAGTAAATGCCTGCCTTGTCTTGCCACACGCGCATAACAATGTTCCCACCTTATCTCTCCACATGCGCAACCCATATAT
>AWOL01S0008670.1:2500-54285 GCA_000715115.1 Nicotiana otophora
CCACTTAGGTGTAAAACCTAATTCTTAAGCTCGAACCTAACAATCAAAGACTTCATTAAATTCTTACCTCGTAGGTACACTTCCATCTAATCATATACATGCTCACATGCTACCACAAGTTCTTTTTTCCCCAACTCGAAATCTCATTTCACCATTTTTTTCCATCAAGCCTCAACTTTATTTCGTCATTACACTTGTAATACTTGTTATTTTGAAAATAGGATAGAATGTGTCACGACCCAAAATCCAATTAACCATGATGACACCTAGCCCAACCCGCTAGGTAAGCCAGTTAACAATAAACCAGTTCAAATGACATTTATTACGAGAAGAAATGATAATACAACTGAACTATTATACAAAGAATTTCGAAGGACTGGTAGTACAAATCATGAGCTTCTAAGATTTAGAGATTACAAAGTTGGTACGAAGTAAATACATCATCTGTTTGAAATATACATGAACAGATTATGAATTCTAAAGCTACCAAGGACAAGAGGCCACTATGACCGGAGCGCAGGTACATGTTCAAATCTAGCTCCCACCATACACAACATCATCAGCATCCAACATCTGCACGCAAGGTGTAGAAGTATAGTATGAGTACAACCGACTCCATGTACTCGATAAGTAACAAACCTAACCTTAGGTTGAAAGTAGTGACGAGCTGGGACAAGGGTCAGAGTCCAACTCCAATAACCAGTAACAGTTCATAAGAATATAATAAAAATGGTACACGAAGTAACTCAGAGATATGATGCTCAACTCATTCACAGTTTTGGAAAATAGACATGTTTTTCAAGTATAGCAGTAAATCCCAAATTTTTCACCGAAACACCAAAAATATGAGTAAGTTTGAAAACTGTGATTTTTCCCAAAAACTTCCAACAACATGTAAGATGTTCCATTATCAAATGGCATGAGAAAAGTACATCTCTATTCATATATGTCAATGTATGCATGCCAACTGTAATACAATGCAGTGATAAAACCATATGCGTACTCTCGGTGTATCAATGCACCCAGTCCTCCCAATCACTCAATCATCACAGTCACTCAGTCCTAACATCCACTTAGTCCTCACAGTCACTCAATCCTCCCAATGACTCAGCACTCGCACTCAGTAGGTACATGCGCTCACTGTGGATGTGCAGACTCCGGAGGGGAAATTACAGCCCAAGCACTATAATAAGTTAATTCTGGCATGATCAAATAAACATGTTATGGCGTGCAGCCTGATCCCATAAATATCCTCACAATCAGGCCATCGGCCTCACTCTGTCATCAATCTCTCCAGTCTCTCGGGCTCACAATGTCATAAATATCAGCCCAAAAATAATGATGTGATGTATCAATAAATGGTAATGGAGACTGAGATATGATATGCAATGAATGCGTATGCCTGAGTATGTAGTTGCAATGTCAGCAAATAACTCAACAGCAGAAATAACCTTAGTGGGTCCCAATAGGATAAACATTTAGCCTAAACCTAGTTTCAAACATGGATCACAGCTCAATTACTCTAGCACATAGAGATTTCATGGTTACAGATAAGATCAGGTAACTACACAGTACCACAAAAGTAACTGAGTCACAATTCACACGGTTAACGCCCACACACCCGTCACCTAGCATGTGCGTCACCTCAACACCAAACATATATAATGCATATTCGGGGGTTCATACCCTTAGCACCAAGTTTAGAAGTGTTACTTTCCTCGAACAAGCCAAATTCAATACTGAGCAAGCCAAGCGATGCTCCAAAAATGCCATCCCGCAGGTACCGACCTCCGAATGTCTCAAAACTTGCCAAAAGCAACTCAAGAACATCAAATCATGTCTAAGGAAACCATTCCAAATGATAAAGGTCGAATCTTTAATCAAAACCCCAAAGTCAACCAAAACCTCGGGACCATACCTAGGAACCCGAAAAAACTCATAAAATATGATAACCCATTTAATTATGAGTCCAACCCTAGTTTCACCCAAATCCGACTCCGAATCAATGTTCAAAACTCAAAAATTCACTCTATGAATCTTTGGAGAAAACCCCCAATTTTCTCTTTAAAATTCATAATCCAATTACCAAAAATGAAGATATATTTACGAAATATAACCAAACCCTAGTAGAGAATACTTAACCCAATCCATATGATGAAAATCGCCTCAAATATTGCCCAAATCCGAGCTCCCCAACTCAAAATATGACCAAATGAACAAACCCTCGATATTATATATTTTTGCCCAGTTGTTCTGCCTCATTTCGTGTGTCAAAAGATCCCAAAACTTGCTTTTGATGCCTTCAATAGCTACGTTGTGAAATTGCAGTTAAGGTAGGCTTTTGAATCACTCCATTTGACCTTATAATGATTGAGATATGTTGGTTTCAATATTTGGAAATAGTGCAGATTTTTAAATACGAATGCAGTGGCAATTTCGTAATTAATCTGAACAAAAACTGGCAATGGTTCAGAAATTACGATACGATGTCGAAACTTGATGATTCCAGTTGCAATGGTTCAGAAATTACGATACGGATCTAATGCTTCAATAAAAAAGAAATTAGAGCTCATTTACTTAATGTGGTACCATTTATGCTTGAAGAAACAACGTCGAAACATAAAAAAACAAGCGCAACACAACCCAAACCTATCCGAAACTCACCCAATCCCCTCGGTTCCCCGTCCGAACATACAAACAAGTCCCATAATATAATACAGGCTTACTCGAGGCCTCATATCATGCATAACAACATCAAAACCAAAAATCGCACCTCAAATCGAACTTAATGAACTTTGACTCTTTCAACTTTCAAAACTTGTGTCGAACCTTATCAAATCAACTCGGAATGAACTAAAATTTTGTACACAAGTTCCAAATGATATAAAGAAGCTATTCCAATCCTCGAAACCACAATTCTAACCCAATATCATCAAAGGCAACTCCGGATCAAACTTATGAATATTCCAAACCTTCAATTTTTTAACTTTTGCCAAATAGTGTCGATACCTTCTAGAAATATCCAAATGCAAATCCAGACATACACCCAAGTCCAAAATCACCATCCGGACCTAACAGAACCATCAAAACTCTGATCCAAGGTCAAGTACTAAAAATTCAAACTTATTCAACTCTTCCAACTTAAAACTTCCTAGTTGAGAATCATTCTTCCAAATCAATTTCGAATAACCTAAAAACCAAAACCGACGATTGACACAAGTCATAATACATTATACGATGCTACCCAAGACTTAAAATAGCTAAACGGATTGCAAATACTCAAAACGACCGATTGAATCATTACATTCTCCCCACTTAAACATATGTTCATCCTCGAACGTGCCAAGAGTCGTTCCAAAGCCATTAAATCGCCGTGTAACCTTACCATGCACATACCCGGGGGTGATCCCATGTCACACTAATCCATGTAAGCCTGACAACACATCATAACTGAAGATCATTACTTTAACCTTAGTCCGTAAGCCTTAGAACCCAATTTCAAACATTCGGAATTCCTTGCAAGACTCGAATCTTGCATCTACATACTGTATGAGTCTGAACAGGTTGTATCAAGCCATAACCATAACCTAAGATGTAATAACATGATATACCACACAACTTGCATACTAGTATCAATAATTCCCGATCACAGTAGCTGCTCAAAAGAATCCTAATACCGGTAGTAAACCTCATATCAATTAAAACCTCGTTCAAAACCTTCGTACACTGTCGATGATGAAAGAAACACACAGAAACTCATAATCACTATTCAGATCAACAAGTCATGGAGCTCTCTCACTCGTCCGACTAGAACCAAAGCCGAATTCTTGGCCTACTTCTGATATTATTCTTCCAAATATATCGTAATCAAATCTGATAGTATCCATTCTAGGTCTAATAACATTATCTCATCAAACACAACTATTCTATTGACATGCCACACCAATACAACATAAAGTCACAACCGTGAAATCTGTGCACCAACAAGCAACAATTCAAATGTACTCAAACATGGAAAATGACTCAAATGAGAGAACTGCCCACAAGGTCAACAAGTGTCACCACAAACGTAATGCTACGAACCCATCACACATAGTAGAACCAAGACACACGAATCTATCACAAAAGGATCATATCCAAACATAACCCAGCTGCAATGCATGACCCCATCCAAACACTGGGCCATATGAAATACCTCAAGCCACAATGCTCAAAATCAACAACCATACGCAATTTGATATCAAGTACACAAAGTGCATGACCGTATCCATGAAAAAGCAAATAACACAATATACCACAACCAGGAAAGACCATAACTAAGGTGCAATCAACCATTCCACACCTCAATCCCCATCTCGCTCGAATTTCGCTATAAGGCCCAAACAGAACTGCACCATGTGTGCCTATAACCAACGAATCACAACCCCTCGTAGCATGGAAGAGTAACACATAAAACATATCAGATACGAATAAAATCAATTCTAACTGAATGGCACATCCCTCAACAATAGCAGTTCGGAGTCAACAAATTCGACCCCGTGTAAAATACACATCCTCATTGGGCCTATCAATGGGCCCCCAAATCAACTCCGATCATCCCCAAATGGACAAATAGCCCTCCAAAAGTCCACAAAGACCTAACCATAACACATATTATCATATGGCTAGCTTTGTCCACATTTACACAGTCCACAACCATGAAACAATCTGCTTTTGAGAACTCCCAGTCTCCAAATCCATAGAATACACGAATCACCATATCTAATCCCAACTCCACCGCCCGAATGTATAACATATCTCTCATACACAACCATCCCACGAGGAATACTTCTATAATTCTTCCGTGCGACATAGCAAAACCTGAATATCAGTAGTCGATCAACCAGGCGAGCACCGCAATACTAATGAAGCATCCATAAGTCAAAACACAATGCGCCTTCTGAAATGTGCACCCTTCTCAGGAAATACCTAGTAGTAATAGCATTCATCTAGACATCTGAAACCATCCATGTTGTTTAAGAATTCATGACCTTCCCTTCAAAACTGAACCGTGACTTTGCACATGCAAATCTTAATCCTACACAGTACACTGCATCTATCATGCCATCATATGAAAAACACGAGAATCTCATGATAAACTCTGAGTTGCGAGTAGAATACATACGCGATCAGTCAGAAACCTTCCATTTGATCTCATCTAAGAGAAAATTCCAAGACGCAACATGTTCCTCATGCCAGTAGGAAATATCCACCTCGAACCGTGACAGAAATCGTCGAAAACTCTTTGGAATCCAATGCACATAGCCAAGATATCATAACCGAATCCCTCTAACTCAACCAAGCCACACAGGTCGCCAAAACCCATGAGCATTGCCACGAAACACCTGTAGAGACTCACCACATCATAAGTACCCAAAGAATTGATCATACCCATTACCGTGCTGATCTAACCTACTACCAAATTGTCCTATTTCTCAGAGTTCCTTCTGAATTACCTCAAGGTGACATTTCTCCTTGCCAGAACACCATGATTTTTAACCAAAACTCACCCCACGCGATCATATAATAAAATCACACCGCATTAAGGCCCATAAGCTACCTCATTCCCCCTTAAGCACCCCAAAAGTACCACAACCGAGACACCCACTCTGAAAAACTCTCAATTGCTACATATAAATCTTGAACCCATTAGAACCTTCTCGAGAGTCATCTACTCAATTGCACCGCCCAAATGGGCCAAATAAATGGTGGCCCATTAGCGTGACGACACCCAAAGAAGTAACCCTACCTTAACGCAACCAAGCAAAATCCTACTCCATGCACACTACATCCTTCATGAATAACCACTCAATCATTCCATGATTCCTATATACCCATAGACTGTAATACAATCCGTATCCAGAAATTCCCTTACTCGAGTCATCCTCGATCTCAACCTCTGCAAGTCATAACTGATTCATAAGTATACCTCAAACCGAAACCAATACAACACATAACCGTGCAATCAACTCATCGATAGCAGACTCCCCCACTTGGCTCAAAGCCATGGAATAAAACATTTGATAACTTACAATAACCATACCTCATTACTGCTATAATACCGTAGTGAGATTCAACTAAATCTTTCATAAGCTCATATAACATAAACCATCTAATACCTCAAATCATCTACAAATCTAGCATTCATCCTCGTGACAGTCAGGTCAACTATTACAACTTATCCAAACTCAAATCACACAAATGTAACCTACTGGTAGAAAAGAAAGCCTCCACACAACATCATAAAAATCACACATCCATAGATTACCTTGCAGGTTATAACCCACATGCTTAGCCTCAAACTGAAATCTTTTTATACCATTTCACAGCCACAACTACTACACAATCACTTAATCTTCCTGAGTCTAAACTCACCAATAAGGCATGAGAACCAAATTTGTTCCACAGTTAAACAACACGAAATATCCTTCAATACACTTACAAGTCGAAACTATATGTCACATCAAGACAAAAATCAAGTATTCAATAGTCCTTTTTACATCTCAAGCAAACTCTTCTCGTGACATTCAATCCATCTAAACATATCGCGCAGTCACATCATACTCATCATATAGCCATCCAACCACTTATCGAGCCACAAATTCCACTAATAGGGACACTACTAGACTTATAAGTTCAAAAGTACGTGCTCACACAAACGAAATCCCCGTGCTCAAGATACAGTCAAAACTCGGCCTCAGGTCCTCCAGACTAGCCCATCATCAGCACACCGAAATCATATCTCGCACCTTATCCATGGAATCACAAGCCGTCGATGCACAGCTGATACTGAGCGCTTTCACATGCGCATACAAATGCGTGGAAGGAATTTAAAGATTTATGCTTCAAGCTTAATCAATGTCGCATGATAAGGAAAGAAAGATGGGAAGTTTATCCTAAATGCCTTGTAGCCTCTCGAAGATAGGTATGGACATCATCATAATGATCCACAAGACTCTACTAGACACTTGCTCATGACTCGTAGAACCTATGAACCTAGAGCTTTGATACCAACTTGTCACGACCCCAAATCAAACTAGCCATGATGGCACCTAACCCAACCCGCTAGGTAAGCTAGTTAACAATAAACCGGTTCAAATGAGATTTATTAAGACAATAAATGATAATACAACAAAACTATTGTACAAAGAATTCCCAAGGACTGATAGTACGAATCATGAGCTTCTATGACTTAGAGTTTGCAAAGATGGTACGAAATAAATACATCATCTGTTTGAAATATACATGAACAGATTAATAATTCTAAAGCTACCAAGGATAAGAGGCAGTTATGACCGAAGCGCAGGCACATCTTCAAATCCAACTCCCGCCATACACAACAACATCAACATCCAACATCTGCACGCAAGGTGCAGAAGTATAGTATGAGTACAACCGATCCCATGTACTCAATAAGTAATAAGCCTAACCTTAGGTTCAAAGTAGTGACAAGATGGGACAAGGGTCAGAGTCCAACTCCAATAACCAGCAACAGTTCATAACAATATAATAAAAATGGTACACGAAGTAGCTCTGAGATATGATGCTTAGCTCATTCAAAGTTACAGAAAATAGGCATGCGTTTCAAGTATAACAGTATATCCCAAATATTTCACCGAAACACCAAAAATATGAGTAAGTTTGAAAAGTATGATTTTTCCCAAAAACCTCCAACAACAAGTAAGATGTTCCATTATCAAGTGGCATGAGAAAATTACATCTCTATATATATGTCAATGTATGGGTGCCAACTGTAATACAATGCAGTGATAAAACTATATGCATACTTTTAGTCCTCCCAATCACTCAATCCTCACAGTCACTCAGCCTTCACAGTCACTCAGTCCTCACAGCTATTCAATCCTCACAGTCACTCAATCCTCCCAATCACTCGGCACTCGCACTCAGTATGTACCTGCGCTCACTGTGGATGTGCAGACTCCGGAGGGGCAATTCCAGGTCGAGCGCTATAATAAGCCAATCCTGGCATAAATCAAATAAATATGTTATGGCGTGCAGCCCGATCCCATAAATATCCTAACAATCCGGCCCTCGACCTCACTCCGTCATCAATCTCTCCAGTCTCTCGGGCTTACAATGTCATGAAAATCATCCCAAAATTAATGATGTGATGTATCAATAAATGGTAACGGAGACTGAGATATGATATGTAATGAATGCGTATGACTGAGTATATAGTTGCAATGTAAGCAAATAACTCAACAGCAGAAATGACCTCAGTGGGTCCTAACAGGATAAGCATGTAGCCTAGTCATGGTTTCAAACATGGATCACAGCTTAATTTCTCTAGCACGTAGAGATTTCATGGTTACAGATAAGATTAGGTAACTACACAGTGCCACAATAATAACTGAGTCACAATTCACACGGTGCGCGCCCACACGCATGTCACCTAGCATGTGCGTCACAATAACACCAAACACATATCATGCATATTTGGGGGTTCATACCCTCAACACCAATTTTAGAAGTATTACTTACCTCGAACACGCCAAATCCAATACCGAGCAAGCCAAGTGATGCTCCAAAAATGCCATCCCGCGTGTACCGACCTCTGAACAGCTTGAATCTGGCCATAAGCAACTCAAGAACATCAAATCAAGCCTAAGAAAACAATTCCAAATGATAAAGGTCGAATCTTTAATCAAAACTTCAAAGTTAACCAAAAAGGCAAACCCGGGCCCACACCTCAGAACCCGATTAAACTCATAAAATCCGATAACCCACTCAATTATGAGTCTAAACCATACTAGTTTTACCCAAATCCGACTCCGATTCGATCCAAAAGTTCACTCTATGAAACTTTGGATAATAACCACCAATTTCCTCTTTAAATTTCACAATCCAATTATCAAAAACGAATATAGATTCACGAAATATAACCAAACCGAGTAGAGAACACTTACCCCAATCCATATGGTGAAAAGTACCTAAAAATTTGCCCGAATCCGAGCTCCCCAATGTAAAATATGACCAAATGAACAAACCCTCGGTATTAAATATTTTTGCCCAATATTTCTGCCTCGTTTCGTGCCTCAAACAATACCGAAACTTGCTTTTGATGCCTCCAATGGATTCCTTGTGAAATTCCAGTCAAGTTAGGCTTCTGAATCACTCCATTTGACCTTATAATGAAGGAGATATGTTGGTTTCAATATTTGAAAATTGTGAAGATTTTTAACTACGAATTCAGTGGCAATTTCGTAACTAATCTGGAAAAAAAATCTGGCAACCCAATTCTTAGTAAAATGACCATAAATTCCTCATACAATGTCAAAAATTGATAATTCCAGTTGCTATGGTTCCAAAATTACAATACGGATCTAATGCTACAATCAAAACAGAAATTGGAGCTCATTTTGCTTAATGTGGTACCATTTATGCTTGAAGAAACAACGTCGAAACATAAAAAATGAGCGCAACGCAACCCAAACTTATCTGAAACTCACCCGATCCCCTCCGAATATACCAACAAGTCCCATAATATAACACGGGCTTACTTGAGGCCTCAAATAGCGGATAACAATATCAAAACCATGAATCACACCTCAAATCGAACTTAATGAACTTTGACTCTTTCAACTTTCACAACTCGTGCTGAACCTTATCAAATCAACTCGGAATGAACTCAAACTTTGCACACAAGTCCCAAATAACATAACGAAGCTATTTCAATCCCCAAAACCACAATTCAAACTAAATATCATCAAAGTCAACTCTCGGTCAAACTTATGAACATTCCAAACCTTCAAATTTTCAACTTTCGCAAAATAGTACTGATACCTTCTAGAAATATCCAAATGCAAATCCAGGCATATGCCCAAGTCCAAAATCACCATACGGATCTAACTGAACCATCAAAACTCTGATCCGATGTCAAGTACTAAAAAGTCAATCTTGGTCAACTCTTCAAACTTAAAGCTTCCTTATTGAGAATCATTCTTCCAAATCAATTCCAAATAACCTGAAAACCGAAACTAACGATTCACATACGTCATAATGCATCATATGATGCTTCTCAAGACTTCAAATAGCTAAATGGAATGCAAATTCTCAAAATGACTGGCTGGGTCGTTGCAGAATGGTTATTCCCATTAAAATGATTTCCTTGTTCTTTTCCATACTAAAGTATCATGACACTTCCAACCGCAACTCATGTTGCTAAGTATCATCATTTTCTGCCCTTACAACAATAATATGGTTAGCATATCATCTTTCAAGTTTGTTTTATCTTCAGAATCCTTTTTCTGACATTATACACTTCAATCCATGCTGAAATATCTTTCTAGCAAGTACGACTACCTTACACCTCGTAGTCCATGCTTATGTATCTGAACAGGTACGACTCCTTAGGCTAAACCCGCATAACATTCATACAACCTTCCATAACATACACCATTTTTCAGAATGCTACATGGCAGAAAGGTACAATCCATCTTCATGTCATTATCATAACATAAGTTTTTTTATTATAGTCAATATCTCATCTTTACATCATCATGCTTCGTGCAATTAATATAAATACTTGTATATTTTCCACTATTCATGGAATCTATTTCTTGGGTACCCGATCATCGTACAATAATGTTTTTTGTACCTCCATAGTATTTTCAACCTCATCCTCGTGCATAATATGTTAGGGATTCCTGATGCATCACTCCATAACATTTGGACACTTGTAACCTCTCAATCCCACACGTACCATTATCATTTCCAAGTTCTTGGGCCTTATGTAATCAGACTGCTCTGAGAAAGATAAAAAGTAAACTCTTATAGTTTGGAGCCCAACTCCAACAATATATATAGTATTGACAACTTGCCATAAATTGTTACTTTGCCTCATACATTATTTTAAACATTCATTTCTCATAATTCATAAGGGTCCATCAGATCCTAATTTAGTTGCTCCACTTGACACATACATAAGTACTTTGGAGCTTACATTTGAAAATTCTCAATTCTCACAAGTGTAAAAGGACAAAATAAGGTTTATCCCAGCTAGTCAACTCAAGGTTATCAGTCCACATTATTTTACCTTCTCTAGTAACCTATATGTTTTCTTGTACTTTTTCAAGTTACATATTTATGTATATCATGCCTTAATATTTTTTTTCACTTACATATTTAAGTCCACCCACCTCATCCATGCATACCTTCGCATGCATAATCAAAGGTTAACATCCATTAGTATCTCATTCGTTATCTAGGAGGCATTCAAGGTTCACCTACTCTTCTTATACTTATGACATGATTCGAATACCCTGAAATTATGCCCATATGTGACACTTCATCTCTTATAATTCACTTCCGTACATGTGACATTACTATAATGACGACCTCGTTATGTCAAGAGTCTTCCAATCTATAGTGAGAGCGAGGATCATCTCTTGTATCTTGACGTCTTCACCTTTTGAAAGTCTTGAAGGTTTTCTTACACTCTCTTCTTTTCTTGAGATATGCTTTAAGTCATTCTTGACATTATCCCAAATAAGTCTTCAATTGCTCAGAACTTGGTTGATTCACATTCTCTTACCAATTCGATTCTTATCATTCCTTGACATCTCATCACGATAATTGGAGATACAACCTTCCCATTTATCTTGGGACCATTGTGTTTTCTTCTTTGTACCTTGTCCGTACTCATTAGTGGTGACCGTAAAAGTGACCGATAATCTTAAATCTTGACTAAGAACTTAAATTCTAGACTAGGGCCTTACCCTTTCGGGGTTCCCTTTTTCACATCCTCCAGTACAATTCTTTATACGTTCTGGCTTTATTTTGATAGTACTAACTGACATTATCACCTCATTTTCTTTTCCATGAGTTCTCAAAATTCAACTTATGATTCTCGCTCACCACAGTTTCACATCTCGACTGTATCATTTTTTTAAAATATGCCCTCGACCTTAACCCATCATTTTATTCATGGATAGTCCGATACTTTCCAGCTATTTTTCAAGCAGCACGTGTAATATCTTGAACATTCAACTTTGTGCTCGTCACTTCTGCATATACCACATCAGGTGGTCAATACGTCTGAGAACCATGTCTCTCACTTCAGGCACAATGAACGATCTAGAGAAAGAAGAAGGTGAAACTCCCTAAATGTCCATGTACCCTCATCGATATAAGTGTGGTCGGCGACACACTGATAAGAGGGACTCTACGTGACACAGCTCCATAAACATACTAGGACTTGACTTAGAACCTAGTGCTCTGATACCAAGTTTGTCACGATCCAAAATTATGTGACCGGCACCCGACACACTACCCGACCCGAGCGAACCAAATCGTATGATGCACCAAAACTATATGCATGAAAACCAATTTAACTGTGGAAGCTATTTGAAAATCATATAAATTTGTTTAGCAAATATACCACTAGGTTGGATGCCTAGTGGCTAATATATATATATATATATATATATATATATATATATATATAAAAAAATCCAAAAATAGGAATCCAATGTTTATAATTATCCAAAACCAAATCTAAAGTATGTAAAGCTACAATTAGCTACACTATGTAATCTAATTATTACAATAGAAGAATAGCCAAATCCCAACATAAGGTGTTGAGTGTGTCCACAAGCCAAGCGCATAAATTTAATGTAGCACCTCCAAAGCTCTCACCGGGTGCCAAGTTTTGCATTTCAAAGGACAAGGCAAATGTGAATCTCCATGTAACACCAACAACTTCTGGGAATGACCAAATAACCAAATAGTATGAAATTGCAATGTGTATGAGTATAGCCATCCAAACTGTGATTAACAATATAGAACATGATATGCCTCTCTTCTATTTATCAATGACAGGCTACAGATTTGACCCAGAAACACACATGAAGAATGCTCATATCTTCTGGATCAAGGGATGATCCATGAGCTTCCTATAGGAGCCTGTATATAGGGAGCATTCCTGCACTGAGACCAAACAATATGCACTGCACAACACCTCCATACTGGGCATGTTAACACACCAATACAACTGGAAAAATGTCAATACAATGTACCTATAGACAGTAGCAGACCACAGCATATGAAGAACCATTGGATTCAATCTTAAGTACACACACTCCCAGTATAACATACTTAGGACATATAATGACCTAAAGCTAGACCTTAAAACTTTATGAGCTCTTTTCTGATGAAAAGTACACTGCCTCTTTGCGTTAATGTTTCCATATACCTTAAGAGCACCACCAGAATGAACATGATAGCATGCTAATACCACTAGAAAATGCCCTATCAGTATATAGAAAAACAAACAGATGCAACCACAAGCAAGAACGAGCAATACCAAAGAAAACATACTCATCAATCTAGAGCTTTCCTTTTAGCAATCCTAACCCTAAGATTAGGTATCTGAGACTTGTCAAGATTGGTTAGTCTCCTCCTTTCACTTGGCAGTTCAGAGAATGTGCGAAACTAGATTGTACCTTCAAAAGAAAACACAAGGTTCGCTACCTTAACACATGCTGGAATATCACATTAAAGTTCTCCTTCATCTCCTTGATTCTCTTAACCTCAGCCACGATTCACCAAGGAGGATCCTATTCTCCATCAATTATCCTCTTCATCACAAGTGAATCAGTCTCCAAAATAAGAGGGTGAAGCTCATGATCCACACAGAAAGCTAGGCCATCTTTGATTGCCCTAGTCTCAGCTACAATGTTTGTTGTATCCTTTAGTAATTGTGCCTTAGCATACACCAAATCTCCCGCACTATATCTCATACAAAAACATGTAGAACTAGGGACAGGGTTACCTCTTGATGATCCATATGTGTTGCACTTGTACCATCCAGTGTATGGGAATTGCCATGCTACTCTTTTGGTCACAATAATAGGCTTATACTCCTCAAAGATTTGATCATATACGGCCAAAGATAAGGTATGTTAGACAGCCATCTATACCTAGTTTTTGCCAAGAAGTGTAATGTCTTATTAATCTCATGAATGACTCTTTGAACTGACACTAAACCCCCATTCCTATTTGTGTTTCTCATCTTCCAAAGTTCCCAGGTGATGATTGCAGGTGCTTCCTGATATAGACGCTTCAGCTTTGGACAACAAGCAGCATTTTGATGACGTCCAAATCCGCCACTAAAAAGTAAATGGACACGGTCGCATATAATATAATTTACCCAACTATGAGTCGGCGTCGAATCCCATAGAGAACAATGTGTAGGCAATTACGCGTGTATGAGAATTATCGCTTATTATGCTAAGACAAACACTTAGAAGGTGATTGTGAAAATATTTATAACTAATTATGAAAATATAAACTAAACTAGAAATCAAGTAAAATGATAAATGGCTATAAGCATGGATGCAATGGAAATTACACTCAAGTAACGATCCAATGCATTTCACGATTTTACAAATATGAGCGAGTTTATGTTAATCAGCCTCGGGTAATAATTCTTTATTAGCTTATTCCGAATACTAACAAGACTTCCTAATTGAATTATCCTTAAAATAATTAAGAGATTAAGCACACCCGAATATAGCTACAAGTAATTTAATCATATCCCTATGTAGAATCTATAAAGTGAGGGTTAGCGCCTTAAGTTCTTGTTAATTAATCTTTCCCAACCCCAAATTATCTTTTTCCAAAATTAATTTGAAGTGAATGGGCGAGTCCTAGGGTTAGCTAATCCCTTTGGAAATATTAAAGAACAAGAATAATTAAAGAAACAATAACTCACTTCATAATAAATAAAAATCGTTCAATACATAAGCACAACAAGATATTTAATCCACACTTTAAATATGAATATTTCCATAAACAAGATTCAAGTATTGGAAAAAATACTACACACTTAGATATACAATACAAAGCAAGAAAATGAAGAAATGAACATAAAAGGGTAAGAAATTCTCAACCAAAAGCTTCAAATCTTCAAGACCCAAGTGTGTGCCAGAACCCTAGCTCCAAAACTTGTGTTCTCTAGTCAAGAGACTCAAAAATAATTCAAAGATATGCCAAAGATAATTTACAAATGAGCTAGGTCGTGTATTAAATGGCTTGGGGATCAAAGCGTGAAATTCCATTTCAGCCCAAAAAAATGTGCTATGCGATCACATAGAGAGAATCGCGATCACAGTTAACAACTTCTGCAAAGATACGCGATCACATAGAGAGAACTGCGTTCACGTAGAACGTTTGACCAGTGCTGACCAACTTTACTTCTTCGTGATTGCATAAGTTCAACCACGTTCACATAGCATCCTTCTCCTTGACTTTTTCGATCGCATTTAACTCTATGCGATCGCATAGAGCATTAACTGGCAGCAGTCCATTTTTTCCAATTTAACATATTTTGACTTGTTTTCCTCCTTATCTTCTCTAAATCACTTGATATCTGAAATATGCCAATAAACCTCAATAAATGACTTAGTTTCTCAAAAGAAATCATACAAAAGCCTAAGTATCAAGAAGAGATAAGTTGGTAAAATACCAACTTATCAAACCCTAAACTTAAAATTTGCTTGTCCTCAAGCAATTCAACAACTAAGAACATCTTTCAATAAAATCAATAATTAAACTCAATGGCATACCAAACATCATTTCAAGTCAAAAAGGTTCAAATTAAACACAATCTATTGACTTCGGTTGGTACCAACAATTAATCAAAAACATATGAATCACCAACTTCTCACAAATTTCATTTCAATTCAAGTGCTCAAACACCACATTAATCAAAGTAGCAACCAAGTCATGACACTAAAGCTTCAAAATTTGCCTCATTATCACAAATAATTTTCTTTTGTTCATTCCTCCCAATTGGAGATTGGATTAAGTTTACAACTCAAAATTTCATGTGCCCTCACACTTAAGAGAGAATCCCAACTTATAAATTGCAATTTAAACACAAATGGGATATCAAATGGAAAGAATTAACTCTCTCTCTCACACAAAGATATTCAAATGCAAAAAAGTAGTGCCATAGGCTTGCCCTTCATGTATTTCTCCATTAATGTAGACACACTTGGTTCAAAATCAAGTAGGACTTAAAGGATTATAATGTAGGTTTTTGGTTAAGGTAGGGCACAATTTGGATAAGAGTGACTCAAAACCCCCCTAAGCACTACAATTTGCAACAATTAAAGCACACTTCCTTCAAAAACTTTTTCCAACCTTTCTTCACTTTTCATTCCAAACCCAATCTTCCCTTTATTGACAACTCCTTATTTTTTCTTTCTTTTCCTTCTTTCTTACTCGTCATTTTATTTTTTTTCAAAAATCAAGGAAGGTTACACTATTTTGTTTTATTACCTTTCACCTTTTAAGTAACTTCCATATCACAATTTTTCCAACCTTCACCCCAAACTTAGGTTTTTTAGCCTATGTTTACACTTTCAAAGTATTTAGGGAGGTAGGATGCCAAAAGATAGAACAATAAAGAACGAAGGGTTAAAACTTATAACATGGTTGCCAAAGAAAAAGTTTAAAGTCTCAAAAGGGGTTGACTAGGGAAAATATGCAAGGGTAAAAAATTTAAGGCACAATAACGGTCCAAGGAAGGCCTAACATCATTTTTCAAACCAAGTTAGTCTAGGATTTCGCCTTGAAGCCCATTCCAGGCAAGTTCTAGATTATAAATAATGCAAAAGAACTCACAACAAATCTCACCACATATGGCACATGCAAACTCGAGTGACATATAAATTCAAAATTCAATTAAATCCAATGAACCCAAAGAAAATCACATATAGTCTAAAAGACTATTTAATGAATCAAAGAGCCAAAAATAGAACTTAAAAGTCACAACAAGGATTATCAATTCAATCATTTTTTATTTTAAATATCAAGACTTCATATGCCAAAGTTTAAATCATGTTGGTACCAAACAAGCCATACGTTGGTTTATGGACAAAAAAATCACACCCACTAACCAATTTATTCACTACTAGCTACTAAACTAATTAAAAAAAATATTACCTACAAATTAAAAACAAACTAGACAAGACTAATCCCTTAAGAAAGTTATCACGCCATCCATCATAGAGAAAATTCACCCTGTGACACAAATTATTTCCTTGAAAAGAACCGCGACATAAAGAAAAATGAAGGAGTTTAATTAATACTACTACAACTAAATAAAGTAACAAAATAAGAAAATAAAAACTAATGCTAACATGCTAGAATTAAACTACAAAATATCACTAATACTTAACCAATCTACACAAGTTTGCAAAAACAATTGTTACACTCCACATACACCATCACATATAAATGAGCCACCCCCAACCTAAAGTGTTGCACTGTCCTCAATGCAACTAAACAAAATAAGATAAAATGAAAGAGGTGCTCCCTGAAACTGCATCACTTGGAGATGGAGGTGGTGGGAAATTTGAGCTCCAAATCCTCCTTATCATCGTCCTCTGATTCATGTAAGCCACAGAATGAACTCAGCTTGTGCATCATTTTGGAATGGAATTTGCTTTTCTTTTTCTCATTCTCTTTGAACTTCAGTTGTCGCCTCTCAATCTTTCCTTGTCTTCGGCTCATGTCTTCCAACCTATTTTTGATTGCTTTTTGTTCCTGAACTACATCATCCACAGATGGCTTCTTAATAGTTCCAGTAGAAGTGCTCTCCCCAAATGGACAAGACGGAAGGCCAGCTAACAGTTGGCGAATGTAAGCATCAACGCCATAGATTTGACTGGAGAGGTGGGGCATAGTATGAGGTCCATAAGGAAGTGGAGAAATGGGGTCATGTAGCCCTGCTGCAGCTGTGGAAGAACCATCGGGCACAATGGCAGTCTCAGTAAACTGACCAAATGAAGGAGATGATACATCAATGCTCCTCTTCTTCTTCCCGCCAGTTGGCCCTTCTCTGAGCAATGGATAAATTAACGTGCCTGGGTACTTCTCAGAATCATGCGGGTACTTTAGCACCCCAGCATCATAGCACAACTGAGTTATCAATGAGGAAAAGAATAGACTCTTAGACCCACCGTTAAATGCTTCCTCAATTACACTCACCATGTACTGGCCCACTTTTACTGGCAAAGCATCCATAATAACAGCAATCATCAATGCCTTCTCAGACATCACCTTAGACTCATGTTTAGACAGCAGGATTCTGGCACCAATAATGGATAGCCAAGTCTTGGCTTCAGCTGTGAATTCAGAAGAATCAACCCATTTGTGCAATCTTTCCCAAGTCGAGGTCACCCTGTCATGAAGATTCTCCACCATCCATTGGCTTCCTCTCTCCCTTGCTCTGGATCTGTATACCTCATTATCAATATTGGGAAGAATATAGTGTGCATTTATTACCTCGAGACCAAAGTTGACCCGCTTGCCCCTAACAAAGGTAAATACTTCCCCTTAGAAGTCGGTCTTCAGGGCATTGGCATAAGATTCTTGTACTACTGTGTAGTTGGCTTTGATTGGTTCAGGAGCAAAGCAAATCCATCCACTGTAAGTCAATCTTCGGAAAACTCCGGCATCTTAGCCTCAAGTTTGTCCAAATAGATGCCCATTTCTTTGATGATGCTCTTCGACATGAGTTTTTCATAGTTTCTTTCACATTCAGCAGCTGTGAATCTGGCCCGATCAAAATATTCCTCTTCCACAGCTTGGGGAGTAGGCTCTTGTACAATTTCATCATTTCCTGAGGCCATTTTATGCTCAACGTACCTACAAAAAAGGGACCATATGCTAAATGCTTGTAAGGGTACTTAATACATTGTATTATGATGTATTGAGGCCAAAGAAAATGACCAAACAGTATCAGCATTCAAATTTGCAATGCTACTGTTTTGCTGCCTGGAGGTTAGAGCAATGCGATTGCGAAAATTACCACGCGATCGTGAAGAGCATTTTTTATTTCTCATAGTTAAAGGTCTACGACCACGGAAGGAAATTTTCACAAAGAGCAGAATTAGACCTACGCGATCGCGGAATTGGGCATCGCAATCACGAAGGTCTTCTTCCTCGCCTAGTTAAAGTTCTTTTGGCCATTTCCACAAACACATGATGGGCATTAAATTTTAATAGCAATTTCAAAGAATTAAAGCATAGATCTAGCCTCAAATGTTTCAAGAGTTATAGCTTAATCACTCAACCAACCTCACCCAGCAAGCAAACATGTGAAGCACGCAAGATTTCTTCTTTAAACAATTAACTCAAGCCCTAAAACCTTGAAAACATGGCTGCCCTTCAACTATTTCACAACAAGAATTGGAAAAAGTGAGAGTTAAGGGAGAAATCCATATACCTTTAGGATGAGAAGTGAGTAATGCACTGAGATTGAAGCAAGATCAGGATTGGAGATGGTTTCTAGGGATTAGGGGAGTAGGGAGTGTCGTTACTATGTTTTGAGAAGAAGTATGCTTTATTTTTATTTCCAGTTTTTTAAAGTTCACAAACTTATCTGTTAAACGCAACCGCGGTTTAATAAAAGCATTTGCATAGAACAAACTTACCAATCAGACGCGACCGTATTTGTACTCTAGCGATCGCGTAGGGCCGGGAAAAATTTTGTCCTGCGCTATCGCAAAGTTCAACAGTTTTCTGCAGTTTTCTTCAGCTACTATTTTTGGTTGTTCATGCACTTCGACCTGCTCAAATCAACTCCAAAAATTCTAAAACTTGGCAGATTAGTCAAAAAAATATACTAAACTATTCTAAAAAAGAAAATTTCAAAAACGACTAAAACATTTTGAAAACAATGGGTTGTCTCCCACCAAGCGTCGCATTTAACGTCGTGGCACGATGCAAATCAAATTTACCACTTTTCTCGTCACTTGGAAGATATGAAGTGGGCACCTAACTTGAAATAAAGTTTGTGACCACGAGCGGTGGGGGGTGGTAAGTAGATGATCAAGCCAAACTTTAATTTCTTCATTTTGCATTTCTTCCTTTCATGCGAGGAATATCATTTTGCCTTCTTATGCCTTCAAATTGTAAAATGTATGGCCTTTGCCTTTCCTCTTCGCAATCCCTCATTGATTCATGTAGTTTAATTCCCATATCACCACACAACTCCAATGTTGAGAAATGCTTGGAATGTGGCATCAAGTCTCCAAATTGTAATTTTTCCCGAATTTTGACATCCTCTTTTTCCCCCGAACTAGAGTCAACTTCAACCATATTTTCAATTACACCGGTTGACTCTAATTCTATATTTTTATTTGCACCACCAACAAGTATGGAGTCGGTTGGCAGATGTTCAATTCTTAATTTCTCAAAATAAATCTCACTTCTTCCTCAAAGTTGGACTCTTCTTGACCTCTTTCGACACTCTCAAATTGATAGGTATAGTTTGCCTCAACCAATATTTTTATTTGATATTCCAAGGTGCGGATATTCTCATCATTTTGAGTTAGTACTTATTTCAAGTCCTCGAGTGCCAAGTTTTGCTTCTCCTCATTTTCAAGAATGGCCTCCAACATGAGCATCATCCTCTTATTTTGAACATTTGAGAGTTCTTCTTGGTTTTGATCAAGTGCAAAGAAAGGATTTTTGGATTCAACCTCTAAGGAAGGTTCTTGGCTATCATTCACTTTCGAAGCTTTTTGAAAGCTTCAAGCATTTTTCCCATTTGTGAGTTCAACCTTTCAAGCGCCAAATCATTTTGGAGACTATTTTCCAAAAGCTCCTCCGAGGCATTTTGCTCTTAGTTTCCTCCTTCAAGTAGGAATTCTATCATGAGCTTGAACTCTCTATTTTTACCATGCTCAATTTCTTCCACTTCCATCTCCCTATACTTCTCATCACAAAGAGTAGAATCATCATAGTGGGGAATCGGGGAAGGGAAGGACAAATAAGCACAATTATCCCAATGGCCATTTTGACCACCACACTTATCACATATACTCCACTCATTGGTTTGAGATTATGCGCACAATCCGCCCAAGGAGAATTTAAAACATTTTGCCACGAGTATGGTCCTCCATAATAAGGACAAGGGTAATCAAAATATGAACAACTACCATACGACCAATTTTCATTATGCAATGCCATTTTTAAAAACCTAAGGAAATATACAAGAAAATCAACACGAAAACAAATAAGAAGATAAATAAAGATAAGAAAATAATTACACAAATATTCACAAGTTTGGACCAAAGCACGTACGCTTATTTCTAAAACAACCTAAATATGCCAAATTGTTCCCCGGCAATGGCGCCAATTTTGATGACATCCAAATCCACTACTAAAAAGTAAATGGAAACGGTCGCATGTAATATAATTTACCCAACTATGAGTCGGGGTCGAGTCCCACAGAGAACAATATGTAGGCAATTAGGCGTGTAAGAGAATTATCGCTTATTATGCTAAGCCAAAAACTTAGAAGGTGATTGTGAAAATATTTATAACTAATTGTGAAACTATAAACTAACCTAGAAAGCAATAAAAATGATCATTGGCTACTAGCATAGATGCAATGGGAATTACAATCAAATAACGATCCAATGTATTTCATGATTTTACAAATATGTGCGAGTTTATGTTAATTAGCCTCGAGTAATAATTCTTTATAGCTTCTTCCGAAGACTAACAAGACTTCCTAATTAAATTATTCCTAAAAACATTTAGAGATTAAGCACAACCGAATATAGCTAGAAGTAATTCAATCCTATCCCTAGATAGAATCTATAAAGGGAGGGTTAGCGCCTCAAGTTCTTGTTAATTAATCTTTTCCAACCCTAAATTATCTTTTCCTAAATTAATTCTAAGTGAATGGGCGAGTCCTAGGATTAGTCCACACTTTAAATATGAATATTTTCATAAACAAGATTCAAGTGTTGGAAAAAATACTACATACTTAGATATACAATACAAAGCAAGGAAATGAAGAAATGAACATAAATTGGTAAGAAATTCTCAACCAAAAGCTTCAAATCTTTAAGACCCAAGTGTGTGTGCAAGAACCCTAGATCCAAAACTTGTGTTCTCTAGTCAAGAGACTCAAAAATAATTCAAAGATATGTCTAAGATAGGCCAAAGATATTTTACAAATGAGCTAGGTCATGTTTTAAATGGCTTGGGGATCAAAACGTAAAATTTCATTTCTGCCCAAAATCTGCCTAGAAAATGTGCTATGCGATCGCATAGAGAGAACCGCGATCGCGGTTAATAACTTCTGCAAAGCTACGCGATCGCTAAGAGAGAACCGCGTTCGTGTAGAACATTTGACCAGTGCTGGCCAACTTTACTTCTTCGTGATCGCATAAGTTCAACCGTGTTTGCATAGCATCCTTCTCCTGGATTTTTGCGATCGTATTTAACTCTACGTGATCGCACATAGCATTAACTAGCAGCAGTCCATTTTTCCTAATTTTACACATCTTGATTTTGTTTCCTCTGTATTTTCTCTAAATCACCTTATACATGAAATATGCAAATAAACCTCAATAAATGACTTAGTTTCTAAACAAAATCATACAAAATCCTAAGTATCAAGAAGAGATAAGCTGGTAAAATACCAACTTATCACATTCCACCATGCCCTAATAATTTGATGTACCTGCACTAATGGAATAGTGATCCCAGCAACATTTAGAAAGGTCCTCCACACCTTAGTTGCAGTAACTCCATTCAAGATGAGATGATCATAAGACTCATCTTGTGGTGTTGTACAGCACCAACACCTGGACATATAAATGTAACCTTGCCTTCTCCAAATGTCATCTGTAGCCAGCTTGAATCTTCATAACCTCCAAAGAAAGAAGGAAATCTTGAATTCCAGTCCCTTTATCCATATATTTTTGAATTCGGGATTAGGATTTACCCTATGCCTTAGAAGATGTCAAGCACTACTAACAGTAAACCTGTCAGAAGCAGTAGGTTTCCACCAAGGCCTATCCAAGAATCCATCACTTCCTTCAAATTGTACCATTGCTTGATGTGATCTGTAATGTCTTCTGGAAATGATTGGTCATTCAACTCCCCATTCCAACCATCTTCTTGCCTCAGTTCAACCACCTCTTGTAATTCCTCATTAATTTGAAAATCTGGAGGCACTAGGTGATACAAAGATCCTAGACCTGTCCAGTTTTCATGGTAAATATTAGTGGTTCCAGCCTTCGTCTCCCACCAAATCTCATGCTCCACTTCTTGTCTAGCATTCAACATTTACCTCCAAATGTGTGATCCTTTCCTAAATTGTACTACTGTAGGCAACTCCTTTTGCAGTATTTATTTCACATGAAATTTGACCACAAAGACTTTGTGGTCCTAAACCTCCACCAAAACTTTGCAAACACTGCTTTGGAGACATCAAATAATGATATGAAACCCAGCCCTCCTTCCTCCTTTGGTAGACACAGCTTCTGCCATGATGCCCAATGCCTACTTCTTCCTTCCTCCTTTGTACTCAAAAGAACATTGCAAACAGTTTATGCAAATGTTCTATGATATTCTTAGGTGGATCAAGTACTGAGAGCATGTGTATAGGCATACTTTGAAGAACACTACTTATCAAAGTAGCCTTGCCTCCAAAAGATAGCAGCTTCCATTTCCATGAGTGTAACTTAGCCTTCACTTTCTTAATAAGATCATCATAATAGTCCTTCCTCCTCCTGGTATAGAATATAGAGCATCCTAGATAAGTAAAATAAAAATGCACCTCTAGTGAAGCCTGTGAGATCCCCAACAATTTGGAACAAAGCATTGTGTGCCTTAGATTGCATATAATATGAGCTCTTTGCCTTATTGATCAACTGCCCTGAAATCTTCTCATAGTCATTCATTACTGCCATGATCTTCTTCAAAGATTTTGTATGAGCTGATGCAAATATGATGGTGTCATCAGTATATACAAGATGATTCAAGGGGTCAGTCCACTTTGGCATCCCAAAACCTACAAATGATTTTTCATCAAACAACTTGTTCAATGACCTAGATAGAACCTTAGCTGATAGGATGAACAAGGCGGGAGACAATAGATCTCATTGCTTCACACCTCTAGAAGATTTGAAGAACCCTGAAGACTGGCCATTCACCAATACAGAATACCAATTATTTGATAGTAAACTCCATATCATGTTGATGAAGTGTTCAGCAAATCCCATTTTCCTCAACACATGTAACAAAAACTTCCAGGAAATCCTATCATATGGCTTAGTCATATCAAGTTTTATGACTACATTAGCAGGCTTGGCCCTAAATCTAATATCAGTGACAATCTCTTGAGTTAGTAGGATGTTCTCAAAGATACTTCTACCTTTCAAAAATCCAGATTAGTTGTTTGATATTATTGAAGGCAGGAAACTCTCCAGCCTATCATGCAACAATCTTGACAGGACTTTGTTAATGAAATTGCTCAAGCTTATAGACCTCAAATCTGAAAACGTTTGAACCATAGGCTTCTTTAGCAAAAGCACTAGGTTAGTGTGAGTGATAGATTTAGGCAATGCAGCTCCCCCATAGAAGTGTAGCACCATATCATGAATGATAAAATATTTTCAATTCAAAATCACACATGACGCCTTTCATGATATTAATGGGATCAAAGTCAACAAATATCATTTTATGTATGTCGTGTACCATCCTATTATTACAACTCATCACAACTATCTATGGAGCCTCTATACCAAAAATAGAACTCAATATTTGGGCCAATGCCCGATTAACATAAAATAAAAAGACAACATGGTAGCTATTACGAAATAGGAGTGGTGCCTCACCATATACTTTGGAAAGAGAGTCATCCTAGCCATGTCTGCATGCCACGTATCATACCCCTCATCCTAAAATATGTAAAGTAAGTGGAGCCCTGAATAGGGGCCCATGATGTCACGACCCAATTCCCACTATAGGCCGTGATAATGCCCAACGCCGCCGCTAGGCAAGCCAACGGTGAACTATCCATTTAAGTGTTTATTTTAATATTGTTAAAGTCATTAATTTTATTTAATAAAGAAACAAAAGTAGGTGACCGTAGTGATATAAAGCATAAAATAGACATACGAGTGAAGTAGTGAATTTAATAATCAAAAACCATGAATATGTACTAGAATTTTTCAAAACCCAGTATCACAAGTGCACGAGCAAACTAGTAGAATATACAAAACCTCCTCTACTACTGTCTGGAATGAGATACACAAAAAAATAAATACAACAAGGAAGAGACTCCGGATGCTGCAAAACGGAGCATAGCAAGCAGCTCACCACTAAGTCTTCGGGTAGGGGGTACGCACCTGACTGGCCACCAGATGCACCTGCCTCAGATCCTGCATGATTAGTAAAGAAGTGTAGCGTGAGTACATAAACAACATGTACTCAGTAAGTATCTCGAGGAAGTAGTGACGAGGGGTCAATATCGACACTTACTAGAGGTCAATAAATAAAGTGCAGGAATCATAAATTGGCATGAAATACAAAAATAACAATGAGATAAGAAACAGTAAGTAATGATTCTTAAACATAATATCAATTTATAGTTTCCAACTATCACATGCTAAGTCTTTAACACATAAGAGCCACCAAGTAATTTTCAAGTCTCAGATCAAGAAAGAAATATTAAGTATAATCGGACTTTGAGCAATATCACACACGATTTATGTCGAGGTCGTACGGACCGATTGTAATGACCCGGCCGGTCGTTTTGAGTATTACAACCTTGTTCCCCTATTTAATGCTCAATTTGTATTTTACAATTATTGTATGAGTTGTTGGGGTAATTGGTTCGGGTCCAGTGAGGTTTTGAAATGAATTGAGACACATGTTGAATTATGTGCAAACGACCCTGGATTTGAATTTTGATTATTCTGTTAGATTCATTGGGTGATTTTAGACTTACGAGCGTGTCTGAATTGTGATTTGGAGGTCTGTAGTGGAATTAGGCTTGAAATGGCGAAAATTGATTTTTTCTGAAGTTTGACCGGGGGTGGACTTTTTTATATCGTGGTCGGATTTCGATTCCGAAAGTTGGAGTGGGTCCGTAATGTCAAATGAGACTTGTAAATTTGTAGTCAATTAAGATCTATATCATAGCAAGGTATCAAGTGAGGGTGAGTAGAGAAGCAAGAAATGGAAAAGAAAATCACTGGGAGCGTGCTAGAGTCCCTGCAACGCGAGGATTATGGCATGCCAGCTCTCTCAACAACTTTGAGAACCAGTGCAGTATAGAGGTTTGGCGATGGACCTGGCACGCTACCACCTGAAGCTTTTCTTTTAAGTACTCATTTCGGGGGTTCATTTCCCCCATTCATCTTGGACGAATTTTGGGGTTTTACTCCACTCTCTCAAGACCACCAACTCCTCTCTTCTTCAAGGTAAGCAATCCCCATTATCTTGGTGTGAAGTTCTATCATTTGTACACTAGTATTGATGAAATCTACACATAAAATACTTAGATCTTCAGGAAATCGCTTCAAGAACTCAAAGGAGAGTTTTGCAAGATTTTTTCAAAAAAGTTAATCCTACACCCTTAGACTTACATGCACGGATATATTATGGAAATATGAGTATGAATCAAGTGTTAGAACTCATGGTATGGTGATTATAAGCCATAAATTTCCAATTTAAATGCATAACCATTGTAGAGATTGAAAAGTGATTATTTGATAGAATTTTGTTGGTTGGGTGTGAATGGTTGGTCACACATGTGATGTTGGGAGTATAAATTATTACAGAATGATGGTGGGATAAATTGTTGGAAAATAGTGGTAATTGGATAAACTAATTCTATGGTTAAGAGATGTAGAAATTTATGCCTACCAGGTATTTGATAAATTGTCTAAATGGCCTAAACTATAGAATTGTTACAAATGTTGGTCCCATGGGATGTTGATATTGTAGATTGAAGTTGCTTAGTGTAGTTGATTGTTGTAGTTTCAATAAGGGGGCGCATTTTAGGTGTGTTGGCTAAATTTTCTCTCTTAGAATCGAATTTCATAATGTCCCTATAAGTTTCAAGTATGGTTGGCTTCGGGGTTTTTAATTAAAGATCCACCCTTTTATCATTTGGAATTGATTCCAATAGCTTATGTTGATTGTATCGAACTAATTGTGGTTAGATTCAAGCCATTCGGAGTTGGATAATCGAGGAAAAAGTTTTACTATTGGATTGAGATAGTGTGATTGAGGTAAGTAATAGTTCTAAATTTGGCGCTGAGGGTATGATACCCCAGATTTGTGATATGTGATTGGTTTTGAGGTGACGCACATGCTAGGTGACGGGTGTGTGGGCATGCACCGTAGAAATTGTGACTTGGTCAATTCCATGGAACTATATATTTGAATAATCTGCTATTATCCAGACATTTTCCACGTATTAGAGAAATTTAACTATAAATCATGTTTAAAACATGTGTTTACACTGTAGGGACCAAGGTCGTGTACTTGTTGATTTATCTGCTAAATTGTTGTTTTGCACTCAGTCACGGTTTTACTTGCATGTTTCATCTCAGTCTCTATTGTTCATTATTGATGCATCATGTCATTGTTGTTTGGGATGCTTATCATGATTTCTGAGAGCTCGAGAGACTGGAGAGGTTGATGACTGAGTGAGGCCGAAGGCCTGATTGTGAGGATATTTATGGGATCGGGCTGCACGCCGCAACATATTTCACTGTTATATGCCATGATTGGCTTGTTATAGCGCTTGGGCTGAAGGAGCCCCTCAAGAGTCTGTACACACCCCCAGTGAGCGCAGGTACCTACTGAGTGCGAGTGTCGAGTGCCGAGTGCCGAGTGATGAATGCTGAGTGATTGAGAGGAATAAGTGACTATGAGGAAAGAGTGATTGTGTGGTTGGAGTGAATGGGAGGACTGAGTGATTGTTTCTCTGAGAGGATGCATTGATTTCATTATTGTTGTACTTCAGCTGTCATATATCACTGTTTTGGAAATTTTTGAAAGACATTATCTTCTGTTTCATTTGAATTTGATATGAAATTATTGTTTGAGTTTTAGACGATGAACTTGAAAGCATGCCTACCTTCTTTATGTTGGAAATTACTGTAATAGCACTTAGTTGTAAAGTTCATCACTATCTTTAGCTCTTTATTTAGTATTGTTAGTTGCTGAGTTAGTTGTACTCATACTACACCCTGTACCTCGTGTGCAGATCCAGGTACCTCCGGTCACGGCGGTTGCTAGTTATTCGGAGCTTTATATGCGAAGACTATCAATGTAGCTGCTTGGCATCCGCAGACCTTGACTTTCTTTCCTTTCAGTTGTTTGTATTGTTCTATATTTCCAGACAGTGTTCTATCTGTCAGCCTATGTTATCATTTAGATGCTCATGTACGCAGTGACATCGGGTTTTGGGAGTGTTTTACGTCGGTATTAATGAGATTTTGTATTGACCTTAAATATTATATTTTTAAACTTAAAAGAAATTGTGGTGTTTTTAGGTTGTCAGCTTGCCTAGTATTGAGATAGGCGCCATCACGACAGGTGAGATTTTGGGTCGTGACACCGATCCAGAATAGTGTGTACACTGCCGAGCGTCGACCGACAAAAACCATAGATGCATCTAAGTTCCGATTAAAGAATGGAGGAATTCTACAAACTTCGATCAACCACTACTACACAGGAGTAATACTTAAAGAAAGCATAGTTTCCGCTAACAATCAAGTATCACACCAATACTCCAAGTAATTAAGTTCGGTATCTTAAAATCCTTTATCCAATTTAAATTATAATCTAAAGTAATTAACAAATTGGGTGCAAATAATACAAGTAAGGCATGGTAAAGTCCTAAGTCTACCCAGACATAAGCATGGTTTTTAGCTACGTACATACTCTCTTCACATCGTGTGTACGTAGAACCCACAATTATTAGCAAATCTTTATTTAAACCACCTATGGGGATAATTCCCTCTTACATGGTTAGGCAAGAGACTTACCTCATTTCCTAGTCCACTTTCCGGTCCACAAATCACATTAAAAGCCTCAAGTCGGAGTCGAGCAATCCGAAACTAGTCAAAGGTTGTACAAACTAATCAATATATGCTCAAAAGTTTATAAGTTAACTATTAAAGTAATTACCCAACCCCATTTGAAAGGTTCCTAAAATTCACCTTCGGACCTACGTGCCCGGATTCCGGATATTTTTATAAATAAATGTTACCCATAACCTCACGAACACAAATATATAATTTCTACTCAATTCGATAATCATTTTTGTGGTCTAATCGCATTTTTGTCAAAACCTAGATTGTTCAATAAAATCCTAAATTTTCTACATTTTACATGTTAAAATCTACCCATATTCCATGTATTAAACTCACACTATCTAGGGATTACTTAATGTGATGACGCGATAGGTCATTTTGAGTTTTAGCTTTTATTTCCGTCTTCTTATACCCCGATTAGTTTCGTTTAGTATTTATCGATTTACATGCACAATCCGTGGCTTATTCCGGAACATTGTTATGTGAAAAATTGAAGAAAATATATTTTAGCCTTAAAACTTATTTGAGTTGACTATTGTCCACGTTTTGTGTAAACGGACCCGGATCAGTATTTTGACGATCCCGGTGGGTCCATATCGTGATTTTGGACTTGAGCGTATGCCCGGAATGGAACTCAAAAGTCCCTAACTTGTTTTGACATGATTTGTTACAAACTAGTAAATTGAAGGTTTAAGGAATTCCGAAGTTAGGTCGTACGTTGACTTTATAGCTATCGGGTTCGGATTTTGGTGCAAAACGGAGTTGATTAGACAGGATTCGGATGCTCGATTGTGAATTTGAAAGTTCTTCAGTTTCTTTGAAAATTTCATTCATTTTGATGTCTGGTTCGTAGTTCTAGGTGTTATTTTGGTGCTTTAATCGCACAAGCAAGTTCGTATGATGTTATTACACTTGTGTGCATGTTCGGTTTGGAGCCCGAGGGGCTCAGGAGAATTTCGGATAGGCTACAGATCATTTTGGATTTAGAAGGTTGCTGGTTTTTCACTGTTGTTGATGTCTGGTGTATTGTGCTTCGCGATCGCAAAGGGGAACTTGGGTCTGGAGTGGATTATTTCATCGCGAATGTGATGGCATGGTCGAGAACGTGAAGCATTTGGGGGCTTACCCTTCGCGAATGCGACCATCCTCACGCTAACACGAAGGTTTATGGGATTCTGGGGGGAGTTGGTCAGTTGCTCTATGCAAAAGCAAGCCCAGGCTCGCGAATGCAAAGGCCAAGAGGGACAAGCCATCACGAATGTGTAGCGTTTCTCGCGAATACGAAGGCCACTTGGGCCTCTTTTCTTTGCGATCGCGTTGGGTATTTTGTGAACGCGAAGAAGGCCTGACACCCAGTGATTAAAATATCCCAAAGTCGGGATTTATCACTTTTGTTTACCATTTTCAAGTTTGAGCTCGGGCTAGAGGCAATTTGGAAGAGGTTTTTCATCCCAACTTCATAGGTTAGTAGATTTTAACTTGTTTTATTACATTTCCATTAACACCTATTGATTTTAACCTTTAATCTATGCTTTTTCATGGTAGAAATTAGGAATTTAGGTAAAAACTGGAGATTTTGAGAAATTGAGATTTAGAGCTCAAATTGAGGTCATATTTCGATACTAATCACATAATCAGGCTTGGGGTGAATGGGTAATTAGGTTTTGGTCCGAATCTCGGGTTTTGACCAAGCAAGCCCGGGATTGACTTTTGTTGACTTTTTTCAAAAACATTAAAGATTGAATCTTTTTCACTCGTGGTTTGTTTCTAAAGCTTATTTTGAATTATGTGAACTTTTTTTTTTAGATTTGATAGGTTTGGAGGCTAATTCTAGAGGAAAATCCACGGTTGAGCATTGATTTTGTTGCGGAGTGAGGTAAGTATCGTGGTTAATCTTGACTCTAGGGATTAGGACTTGTTGGTCTATTTGCAATGTGTTTTATGTGTGGGGACAACATATATGTAAGGTGACAAGTACCTATGCGTTGTCATTGGGTTGAAGCATGCGGGTGAAAATACTTCCATAGACTCTTGAACGAGGGAGGGGACAGGGACATCGTGCTAGGTGAGCTGGAAAACTCAGGGAGTCAGAGGGATTTTGGGTATTGTAGGCATATTAGGAGCGAGGAGGTTGAAGGGGCAATGCAGAAGATGAGCAGTGGTAAGGCATCTGGTCCTAATGAGATCCTAATGGAATTTTGGAAGGAAGTGGCTCGGGCTGGCTTGGAGTGGCTTACTGGTTTGTTTAATGTCATTTCAGGATGAAGAAGATGCCTGAATATTGGCGGTTAAGTTTGATGGTCCCGTTGTATAAAAATGAAGGTGATATACAGGACTGTAACACTATAGGGGTATCAAGCTGCTGAGTCATACTATGAAAGTTTTGGAGAGGGTGGTGGAGAGGAGGATTCGACGTAGGGTTACTATTTTCGAGAACTATTTCGGATTTATGCCGGGACGGTCTACTACATAAGCCATTCATCTTGTGAGGAGATTAGTGGATCAGTATAGGGAGAGGAAGAAGGACTTGCATATGGTATTCATTGACCTACAGAAGGCCTACGATAAAGTCCCGAGGGATGTCCTATGGAGATGTATGGACGCTAGTGGTGTCCCGATGGCGTACATTAGGGTGATTAAGGACATGTACGAGGGAGCAAAGACTCGGGTGAGGACTGCGAGAGGAGACTCGGATCATATCCCAGTAGATATGGGGTTGCACTAGGGATCGACTCTTAGCCCGTTTTGTTTGCCTTAGCGTTATATGTGCTGACACGACACATACAAGGGGAGGTGCCATGGTGTATGCTATTCGATGATGATATACTACTGATTGACGAAATGCGAGGCGGAGTTAACGCTAGGTTGGAAGTTTGAAGACAGACGCTATATTCTAAAGGTTTCAAGTTAAGTAGGTCAAGAACTAAGTACTTGGAGTGCAAGTTTAGTGATGGGTTGCATGTAGAAGGAGTGGAAGTGAAGATTGATACTCAAGTCATCCCCAAAAGAGATAGTTTTAAGTATATTGGGGCCATTATTCAGGGTAATGGCGAGATTGACGAGGATGTTACTCATCATATTGGAGCAGGGTGGATGAGATGGAGGCTCTCCTCAGGGGTTTTGTGTTATAAGAATGTACCACCCCGACTTAAGGGCAAATTCTACAAAGTGGTGGTTAGACCAGCTATGTTGTTTGGGGCTGAGTGCTAGCCTGTCAAGAAGTCCCATGTCCAGAAGATGAAAGTAGCTGAAATGTGGATGTTGAGATAGATGTGTGGTCATGCCAAGAAGGACAAGATTATAAATAAAGTTATTAGGGGTAAGATAGGAGTGGCATATGTGTAGGACAAGTTGCGGGAATCTACGAGAAGATGGTTTGGGCATGTGAAGAGGAGAGACATAGATGCACTAGTCAGGTGGCATGAGGGGTTGTCCATGGCAGGTCTGCAAAGGGGAAGGCCTGAGAAGTATTGGGGATAGGTTATTAGGCAGGACATTTCATTGCTTCAACTTATAGAGGATATGAACCGTGATAGGAAGGTGTGGAGGTCGGGGATTAGGGTTGTAGGTTGACAGTTAGTAGTGTGTTCCTCCTAGGCCTACTAGTAGTACTAAGACTATTTTTATATTATCTTAGTCATGGTTCTTTATTATTACATGTTGTCTTTGTTGTTGTTGTTGTGTCATTCACGCCAGTCACCATAATGTATTATCGTCACCTTTGTTTACTACTTGGCTGCTTTATCTTATCTCTATTATTCCTTGAACGGAGGGTCTATCGAAAACATCCTCTCTACCTTTATAAGGTAGGGGTAAGGTTTGCGTATACACTACCTTCTCCAGACCCCATTTATGGCATTACACTAGGTTTTTTGTTGTTGTTGTTGTATTATATTGTTCCGTTAATTACGATAACCATGATTAGGTTAGATTATTACTTCTTTGATTATTTGTTTCGTATTTATTCCTTATTTCAAAGTTGTTGAATATTTTTGGAAGTTGAAGTTTGATATCATGGCATCATATTTGAAGTTAAATTATTCTACGCATCATTTATTATTTGAATTCATATTATTATTATTACACGGTGAGGAAGAGAGTAAAACCACGAAGGGTGATGCTATGGCATTTCATTCATATTATCATTATTACATAGGGAAGAAGAGAGTAAAACCACGATGGGTGATGCCGTTCCATTTTTTTCATATTATTATTATATGGTGAGGGCGAGAGTAAAAGCACGAATGGTGATGTCGTGCCATTATCATCATATTATTGCATGGTGAGGATGAGAGTAAAAGCACGAAGGGTGATGACGTTCCTTTTTCATATCACTGATTTGACTGATTTCTGGTTTTGGTGGTTTACTTGGTTATGTCATGATTTCATACTTGCCGTACTTATTATATCTTCCCCTTTTTGCATGTGCCCTCCCAGTTAGTACTTTATCACTCTTTGTTATTGTTGCTTCTTTATATACACTTGTACATGTTTATTTACGTAGGTGTCTTTTCATAGCCCCGTCACTACCTCGTCGAGGTTAGGCTCGACACTTGCGGAGTACATAGGGCCGGTTGTACTCATACTACACTTCTGCACTTCTTGTGTAGATACTAGTATTGGTCCCAGCGGTGCGTGAGATGTGTCAGCTCGGATCATTTCTTACAGAGACTCGAGATAGATCTGCTAGCATCCGCAGACCTTGAAGTCCCTTTCCATTTCCCGCTTTATTATTTATTTATTTCGAAACAGTTGTATTTATTTCAGACCTTATTTGTAGACTTCTAGGTGCTCGTTTACTCGTGACTCCGAATTTTTGGGAGTAGGTATTATCACATGGTTTATATCAGTACTGTGTTAGGCTTTTCTTTTATTTTTTGTTGAATAGAATTATTGTGTTTTTATCTGTTAAAATTAGTTAAATAATTATTTCACGTCGACTTTCTTAGCAAGTGGATGTTAGGCGCCATCATGATCCCGAGGTTGGGATTCCGGGTCGTCACAAGCTAGTATTAGAGCACTAGGTTGCTTAGGTCTCACGAGTCATGAGAAAGCTTAGTAGAGTCAGGAGGATCGGTACAGAGACGTCTGTACTTATATTCTATAGTCTATGGAGCTTTAGGAAAAAAATTAACTTCTTTCTTTCCCTATCGTGCGATTTTATTCTATCATTGATGTTTGAACCATTCTATTCTTGTTCTCTTGCGGATGGTGAGAACACGCACAACATCTTCAGTCTGACAACAGGCAGAGCCTCCTGTTGCAGCTACTACCAGGGGTAAAACCCGAGGTTGAGGTCGAGCCAGAGGCCGAGGTAGGGGCATGGCTCAGACTAGAGCTCGAGCAGCAGCACCCATAGTGGAGCCTCAGATTGAGCATGAGGAGAAGATCCCAGCTCCGGTCATACCAGTTGGACCAGCTTAGGTCCTAGAGAGATTAATAGCCACTCTAGTGCTTCAGGACTCGCTAGTCCGTCTAGTGGGCCTTATGGTGAGTGTGGCCCAGACCAGTGCATTTCCAGTGGCACTAGCCATCTCTCAAGCTAGGGGTAGAAGCACAGACTCCCGCTACTCACACTCCAGCGCAGATGGCTCCCATATATCAGACTCCAGCAGTCTAGCTAGTTAAGATAGTCCAGCAGGTTATTGCTGCACAGATCAGGGACAGGCCCGCGATGTCTACTGAGGGATTGATGAGATTGGCCAAGTTCACAAAGATCTTCCCTTTTCATTTCGGTGGTGCACCTTCTAAGGACCCACATGATTACTTGGACCATTGCCACGAGGTGTTGCGCAACATGGGTATTGTTGAGACCAATGGGGTCGACTTTGCAGTGTTCCAGACGACCGGTTCTACCAAGAGATGGTGGAGAGATTATGTGTTGACCAGAACAACTGGTTCATCTTCACTTACCTGGGATCAGTCTTTACATCTATTTCTAGAGAAGTTTATTCCTTTCACTCTGAGAGATGAGTATCACAGATAGTTTGAGCGCTTTCAACAAGGTAGCATGACTATCACGAAGTATGAGACCTGATTTTTGGACCTAGCTCGCCATGCAGTTATCTTACTCCTTACTGAGAGGGAGAAAGTGAGGAGATTCATTGATGGAGTTACTTTCAGTATTAGGCTACTGATAGCCAAGGAGATCGGAGATGATATTGCTTTTCAGAGGACCATAGATATTGCTAGCCAGATCGAGATGGTTTGTGGTCAAGAGAGGGGGCCAGTATTTGATAAGAGGCCTCGTCATTTTGGTGATTTCAGTGGTGCCTCATCTGGAGGCAGGGGTACTTTTGGTAGAGGCCATCCTCCTAATCCGTTTCAGTCAGCGCTTTATGCATCCCATGGTGCTTCGAGTAGTTGTGGTCCCTATGTATCTCATCCTGAGCAGCTAGCCTACAGTGTGCCATCATCTCCTATTAGTGCACCTCTGATCCAAAGTTATCAGGGTGGTTATCCAGATCGACAAGTCCAGTTCCATGGTCAGCAACCGAGTGCTTGTTATACTTTTGGATATACGAGGCACCTTTATAGATTTTGTCGTCGGTCACATGGCAGTATGCCACAACATAGTTCTTGTGCCATGGTTCCGGCACGAGATGCTTCATCGCCCACTCAGGCTGCTAGCCATGCTGCTAGAGGTGGAGGTCAGGCCATTAGAGGTGGAGACCAGTCAGCTAGAGGTGGTACGAGAGGCAGAGGTCAGAGTGGTGGGGCCCAATCCCATTTTTATCCATTCCCAGCTAGACTTGAGGCCGATTCATTTGATGCCATCATCACAGGTATTGTACCAATTTGCCATAGAGATACTTCAGTTCTATCTAATCCGGGCTCTACTTATTCTTACGTGTCATCCTATTTTGCTTCATATCTTGTTGTGCCTCGTAATTATTTGAGTGCCCCAATGTATGTGTCCACGCATGTGGGCTATTATATTGTTGTAAATCGTGTTTATCACTCGTGTGTGATTTTTATTGGGAGTCTTGAGACTACTGTAGATCTCCTACTTCTTGATATGGTGGACTTTGATGTTATTTTGGATATGGATTGACTGTCACCTTATCACATTATATTGGATTGTTATACCAAGATGGTGACCTTAGCCATACTGGGGTTGCCTTAATTAGAGTAGAGAGGGACTCCTGGTCATTCTACCAGCAGGGTTATTTCTTATGTGAAGGCTCGGCGTATGGTCGAGAAGGGATGTCTAGCACATTTGGCCTATATTCGTGATTCTAGCACGAAGGTTCCTTCCATGGATTCAGTACCAGTTGTTCATAGTTTCCAGAAGTATTTCCTGCATATCTGACAGGGATGCCACCCGACAGAGATATCAACTTCTGTATTGACTTGGCTTCGGGTACTCAGCCTATTTCTATTCCACCATACCGTATGGTCCTGCCTGAGTTAAAGGAACTGAATGAGCAATTGTAGGATTTGCATGATAAGGGATTCATCATACCTAGTATATCTCCCTGGGGTGTACCAGTGTTGTTCGTGAAGAAGAAGGATGGTTCGATGAGAATGTGTATAAACTATCAGCAATTGAACAAAATCACTATCAAGAACAAGTATCTGTTGCCAAGGATTGATGACTTATTTGATCAGCTTTAGGGTGCAAAAGTGTTTTCGAAGATTGATTTGAGATCTGGCTAACATCAGTTGAAGATTAGGGTATCGGATGTTCCTAAGACAACTCTTTAGACTCGGTATGGGCCTTATGAGTTCCTAGTGATGTCATTTGGGTTGACGAATGCGCTAGCAGCATTTATGGATTTCATGAATCGGGTATTTAAGCCATATTTGGATTATTTTGTGATCCTATTCATTGATGATATTTTGATTTACTCTCGCAGTTGAGAGGAGCATGAGAAACATCATTGGGTTGTACTTCAGACTCTGAGAGATAGTCAGTTATATGCCAAGTTTTCAAAGTGTGAATTTTGATTGGACTCGGTTGCCTTTATGGGGCATGTTGTATTGTCCTAGGACATAAAGTGGATCCTAAGAAGATTGAGGTAGTTCAGAACTAGCCTAGACCTACTTCAGCTACAGAGATTTGGAGCGTCCTGGATTTGGCGAGTTATTATCGCCGGTTCGTGGAGGGGTTTTCATCCATTACAGCCCCATTGACTAGATTGACCCAGAAGGGTGCCCCATTCAGGTGGTCCGATGAGTGTGAGTTGAGCTTTCAAAAGCTTAATATTGCTTTGAATACAACCCGGTATTGGCGTTGCCCACAGGTTCGAGATCTTACACGGTGTATTGTGATGCATCACATATTGAGCTTGGTGCAGTATTGATGCAGGATGGCAGGGTGATTGCATACTCGTCACGGCAATTTAAGGTTCATGAGAATAATTACATTGTTCATGACTTAGAGTTGGCAGCCATTGTTCATGAATTGAAGATTTAGAGGCATTACCTCTACGGCGTGTCATGTGAGGTATTCGTTCAAGCAAAAGGATCTCAACTTGAGGCAGCGGAGGTTGTTGGAGTTGTTGAAAGACTATGATATTACCATTTTGTATCATCCTATGAAGACCAATATGGTGGCCAATGCCTTGATTAGAAGGTTGTGAGTATGGGTAGCCATGCATATATTCCAGTTGGTGAGAGACCGGTAGCATCAGATGTTCAGGCTTTGCCATTAAGTTTGTGAGGTTAGATGTTTCGGAACTTAGTCGGGTTCTTGCTTGCACGGTATCTCGGGCTTCTTTGTATGAGCGCATCAGAGAGCGTCAGTATGACGACCCCTATTTACTTGTCCTGAAGGACATGGTGCAACACGGTGATGCCAAGCAGGTTACTATTGGAGATGATGGGGTGTTGCAGATGTAAGGTCGGATTTGTGTGCCCAATGTGGATGGGCTTCGTGAGTTGATTCTTGAGGAGGCCACAGTTCGCGGTATTCCATTCATTCGGGTGCCGCCAAGATGTATCACGATTTGAGGCAGCATTATTGGTGGAGAAGAATGAAGAATTTGCATTATTAGTAGAAAGAGCATTGATCTACATCCACTTAGACAGATAGTCGACTGCCACCAAAATGTATTTGTGACCATTAAAGCATGAGAATGATCGTATGAAGTCAATACCCCACATATCAAAAATCTCTATCTTAGGAATGCCCTACAGTGGCATCTCTTGCCTTCTTGTGATCGTTTCAATTCTTTGGAATCTATCACATTTATTCACATGAATAGCTTAGGCCAATAGAAACCTCATTGTAGCACATTTGCAACAGTTTTGTTCACCTCCATGATGCCCACCATATGATGACTCATGGCAATCAAGTAGGATGTCTTGCTTCTCCTTCTCAGGCACAGACCTTCTCACAAACTGATCTGCATACTATTTGAACAAATATGGCTAATCTGATAAATAGAGTATTACATCGTGTCAGAACTTCCTCTTAGATGAAAACTCAATATCATCTTCCAACACCCCACTTGTGATGTAATTCTCATAGTCTTACTCACTAGTAATGGCCAATAGTTTCTCATCAGAAAGGATTCCCTAATCATACCTCCTTCATCCATATGATCCCAAGTTTGTATTCTGGACAAGTGATCAACCACTTGATTTTCTATTACTTTGTGATATTGGATCTCCATGTCAAATTCCTGCATGCGTAACACTCGACGAATTAGCCTCGGTTTAGCATATTTCTTTTCAAATAACTACCTGAGGGTTGAATGGTTTGTGTAGGCGATGACTTTTGTTCCCACTAGGTATGCCCAAAATTTGTCAAATGCCCAAACAACTGCAAGCAACTCCTTGTTAATGATTGTGTAGTTCATCTTTGGAAGAGTGGAGATTTTTCTTATAACACTTTGCTCCTCCTCTGACCCTAAATGGCTCCAATTGCACTATCACTTGCATCATACATCAGCTCAAATGGCTCGTTCCAGTTTGGAGGCACTATAATATGTGCACCCACCAACCTCTAATTCAACTCCTCGAATGATTTTAGACAAGCATTATAAAACTTGAAATGCACATCCTTCTCAAGAAACCTGTGCAAAGGAGAGAAAATTTTAAACAGATTCTTTATGAAGCAACAGTAGAAACCTGTATGTACCAGAAAACTATGAATTTCTTTCATAGAACTTGGTGGTGGAAGCTTCTCATTTGTTTCCATCTTGGTCTTGTCAGCATCCAGCCCGTCTTTGGACACCTTGTGCTCTTGCACTATACCTTCACACACCAATAAATGGCATTTATCCAAGATAAGCACTAGATTCATCTCCTCCCACCTTGCAAGCACTTTTCAGATTGGTTAAGAATTCATCAAATAAATCACCAAAATAGAGAAGTCATCCAGAAAGACCTCAACAAACCTTTCCACCTTATTTGTGCAAATAACCACCATACACCTTTAAAGAGTTGCAGGTGCACAAAATAACCCAAATTTCATTTTTTTAAACACATAACTGCAACAAGGGCATGTAAAGGTGGTTTTTTATTGGTCTTTCGGGGCAATAGCATTATAATTATACCCCGAGTAGCCATCAAGGAAATAGTAGTATTCGAGTCTGGCTAATCTGTCGAGCATTTGGTCAATAAAGGGAAGGGGGAGGGGGAAGTGATCTTTTTGTGAGGAATTATTTAGCTTCCTGTAGTCAATGAAAACTTTCTAGCTAGTTATCATCCTAGTTGGAATTAGTTCATTTTGCTTACTACTAGTGGAATACAACTCTATTTTAGGTACATATTGGATTGGACTTACCCCCCTTACTATCAAACATAGGAAATACAATACATGCTTCAAGCCACTTAATCACCTCTTTTCTTGCCACCTCTTTTATGATCAGATTCGTGCAGCATTGATGTTCCACGATAGGCTTGTGTTCTTCATCCATAAGGATCTTGTGCATATAGAAAGCAGGGCTAATACCCTTTATGTCATACATTATCTATCCAAGTGCACGCTTGTGCTCTCGTAGCACTCTCAAAAGGTTCTCTTCCTGCAAATCAGACAAATTAGAAGAAACAATCATAGATAATGTATTAGAGATGCCAAACTATGCATAATGAAGATGAAGGTAAGGGTTTGAGATCTAATGTTGGAGCCTCCTCTATAGAAGGCTTGGGTGGTGGGCCACTCGGCCTATCTAAGGGCTCAAACTGGGGTTCGTATTTAATGTATTCATATGATGCATTTTGAATGTGCATCATCTCCTCGACCTCAACATCAAGTTTGATATTGTCGAATGACATAAGTGATCTGTCTATAGAATTCTCTTGACAAATAATTGAGCTCAGGACTGGCTCATCCACTTCCACTATAGAGATCATAGGAAGATCTTCATAATGATGAGGAAAATGAATAGCCTTGTAGACATTAAAGACTGTCTCTTTGTTATCCAGTCTCATAATCATCTTTCCTTCTCTAACCTTGATAATTGCATTGTCGGTATATAAGAGAGGACATCCCAAAATGATAGGGACTTGCTCATCTTCCTCGTAGTCCAGGATGATAAAATCAACTTGGAAGATAAACTCTCCAATTTCCAGCAACACATCCTCAATCACTCCCTCAGGATAGACCAGAGATCCATCAGCTAACTATAGCAAAACCGTGGAAGATCATGGAGCTCCCCAAGCTTAGTTGCTTAAACACTGATAAAGGCATTAAATTTATACTTCACCCAAATCACATAGAGCTCTCCTACATTGAATTCTCCAATTCGTAGAGGGATGGTGAAGCTGCCCGAATCCTTTTTCTTTTGTGGAAGCTTTCTTTCAATCCTAGAAGTGCACTCTTTGGTGAGCATGACAGTCTCAAACCCAGTAAACATTCTCTTATGTGCCAAAATATCCCTGATGTACTTAGCATATTTTAGGTCACCACGAATCATGTCCACCACTGTAATGTTCAAATGTATATGTTTCAACAGATGAAGGGACCCATTAAACATGTAATCTTCATTCTTCTTTTTTAGCCTCTAAGGGAAGGGTGGTGGACCCCTTTTAACTGCTGCTTGCTCAGGCTCTGTTTTTGGCACCTCTACCAATTCTCTTTCATTCCACAAGATCATTGTATTAATTAGAGCCGGAGGATTCTTCTCAATGTCACTAGAAAGAGCTCCCGCAAGTCTAGTTTCAAGATTACTTGCAATTTTCTTGACTTTCCTCTCCAAATTTTGGAAATCCATCCTCAATTGCTAATTTTCTAACCTTATTTGCTGATTGTTGGCTAACAACTTCTTTAATAAGTCAATCAAACTCTCTTGGGCTTGTTGTGATGGTTTCTACTGTTCTTGATAGCGCCCCTGAGGTCTATTATTATGTTGATTTCCCCTATTAAATGTTAGGGTGATTCCTCCAATTTGGATTGTACGTATTCCATATTGAGCATTCTGATTCATTGGCCTCCTACTTTGTTTTCTCAGATAGTATATAGACTTAGGATTCAAAAGGCATTGGACACCCATGTGACCATATCCACATATCTCACAGCAAGCTGACACTTATTGCACATGCTACATCAATAGTGGTTGTTCCATAATCAATTTACCAACTTGATTCACAATCTTTTCCATATCATTTCTCATGGCTATGAGGAAGTCAACATCAATTAAACACATTCATTTTTGCTTGAGTGATCTTCTCGGTTCTTCGACTCCATACCAATTCTGATTATTGGTAGTGAAATTGTTCGACAAAGTCTGGATCTGTCTGTAATGACTCGATCGCTCATTTTGAGCTTTAGTATTTCTTTTAATGATTTGAGACTTTATGTATCTTCATATGATGCATTATCACACGCATGTATGGTTGTATTCAATGTTTGAGAGATTTGGAATTGATTTGGAAGGGTGATTCTCAATTTGGAAGCTTAAAGTTGAAAAAGTTTACCAATGTTTGACTTTTGAGTAAATGACTTCAAAATCAAGATTTGATGGTTTTAATGGGTTATTGTAGTAATTTTGGACTTGAGCGTATGTTCGGATTTGAATTTGGATGTTCTTAGAAGGTTTTGGCCCTATTTGTTAAAAGGTGGCCATTTGAAGAATTGAAAAGTTTATAGGTTTGACCGAAAATTGACTTTGGTGTTATCAGAATTTTGTTGTGGTTTTTAGATCTTGGTAGGCTCATTTGGTTTATTGGATCTATTTTACAAAGTTTTGTTGTGATCCGGAGTGTCTAAGTGTGATTTGGACGATTTAGGCAAAGTTTGAGGGTTTGAAAGTTAAGAGAAGGATTTTGATCTTCGATTCTTACTCTTGATGTCATCTGTAGTGTTTAACGTTGGATAAGTTTAAATCATGTATTAGGACTTGTTGGTATGATTGGATGGAGTTCCAAAGGGCTTAGGTGCGTTTCGAGGTGGTTTCAGACCATTTTCCTTTGACTTGCGTAGCTAATCTTCTAGTGATTCTGATGTGCTTCCCATTCGCGATCAGTGTGTCGTGTTCGCATAGAGTAATTTTGGTCACTGCATCTTTGTTCTTTGTGTTTAACAGATATCATTCGCATTCGTGTGGTTTTAAGGGCAGATGCTCCGCGTTCGCAAGAGATGGGTGCATTCGCAAAGAGGAAGTAGCCGGCTAGGCCTTCACATTTGCAATAGAATGCTGATGAGTCAATCATCGCGTTCGCGATGGTGTTCCCGCATTCACGATGTGGTCTTTCTGGGTGAGGCTGATTTGTGCTTCGTGGATGCGAGACTTGGGCCGTGTTCGCAAAGAGTACGAGTGGGCAGAGTATATCTACTGCTATTTTTGGGATTTTACAGAGTAATTTCACTAGTACATTGGATGTAAGGAATTTGCACTTGGATTTGGTTTTATATATTGATTAGCCATGGATTTCTACACCTAAAACGTGGAATTTTTAAACTAATTTTGGAGTTTTTGTCTACACTTTTAGAGAGTGTATTTTGGGGCTTTGAGTAAGAATTTTGACTTGGTTTTGGAAACTAACTATATATTTGGACTCGGTAGGCTATGGGTCATCGGATTTTTGTATTGGTTTCATATTTCAAGCACACGAGCCGGGGTTTACTTTTGTTGACTTTTGAGAATTTCTTCAAAGATTTAATCTTTATAGATTAGAATCGTTCCTATAGCATTGTTGACCTCCTTGGAAGAGGTTTGGCTAGAGCGAGGTTTTGACGCAATTTTAGGTTGAAGACTAGCCCGGATGAGGTAATTATCTTGCCTAGGCTTAGATTGAGTGTATTTCTCTATTGGCTATGATATTTGCTATATATTGGGTATGACGTATATGCGAAATGATGTGTGTATATACGTACACCATAGTTATTCATGATCCATGTAGATCTTAGGCTATTATATGCCTTGTTTTGCTATCCTGCTTCTTTGATACAGTAGTTTCTCCAATTGTATGACTATATGAGATATTATCCATGCTAGAAATTATGTCTATGTTATCTAGTTATCTATTTGAGACATGTTAGGGATATATTTGCTATGTTGAGTTATTTGTCTGAGCCGTAGTCATATTTATTAGTCATGATATTATATCTGCGTGTTATATCTCTATTTGTGTGCACTTTTTATATGTTATCTCATATGTTGTTTGTGTCCTTGTGTGTGACACGAGGTTGAGCTGAGTTGTAGAATGTTGGTACATTCGTGCACTATTTTGATTATGGTACTGTAAGATGTTGTTATATTGAGACTTGAGGATATTGATGATTTGATGTTGGTCCATAGAGCCATACTGAGCGGATCGATGACTGATTTAGGCCACAGAGTCGTGTTGTTATCGATAGTGAGGTGATGTTTGTGTCAAGGCCCCATATTGGGTTGAGTGTCATTGATTTTTGAGTGTTGATATTGATTATGAGGTGACTCCTATGTTAGGCCCCATATTGGGCTGAGTGATATTGATCTTTGACCTTGATCCGATCGGGCTTGGGCTAGGATCCACCCCTCCAGAGTCAGGTGATAAGCCATATTGCTTTGGGCCCTATGAGTGTAGGCACACGATGTGTTCTTAGTGAGGGGCTTATGTCAGGCACCCGTACAATACTCTGTGTGTGTGTATGTGTGTGTGTGTGTGTGATGATTCCCGGGTTTGTGCTAGGCACTGTGAGAGTGTTGAGAAAATGATTGAGGGATACTTGTACCAGATACTATGAATGTGTTGAGATTGTGTATGCTTGATGATTAAACTGTGATATTTGTTGATTTGGCATGTATATTTGACATGCAGGCATAGAGTTGTATTTTCCTCATGCTAATTGGTATTGATGTCTTTTTGTATTTTCCTCATGCTAATTGGTATTGATGTCTTTACTTAATGTTTAGAGCTTGAAATCATAGTTTACCATGATAAATCTCTATATAAGTGATTTTTGTGAAACAGTTTATGCCTTTACTATATTTTGAAAAGCATGCCTATTTCTCCTCTTATTGTGTTAGAGTTGAACCTGTTATTATATGAGCTGCTTTTTCCTATATGCCATTATTCCATTGTTATTGTTGTTGTTGGCTGTGGACAGTGAGCATCGGACTTTGCCAACCTCACCATTATTTTCTGCGAGGTTAGGCTTGCTACTTATTGAGTTTGTGGAGTCAGTTGTACTCATACTATACTTTGCATTTCGTGTGTAGATCTAGGTGTTGCTGATAGCGGTGGTTGCTAGATAGATGTTCGTCTGGATTTGCTTGGGGATTTTGAGGCTATACTGCAGTTCTGTTCGCAGGCCTTGAAGTCCCCTCCTTTATCTATTATTACTACTATTTATTCATTCGGATAGTGGTGTATTGTTTTCAAACTTTGTATTAATTACTTCATAGAGATCATGCTTCTAATGACAATAGATTTTGGGTGGTTTTCGATTGTATCATTATTTTGACTTTATTTATTTATATTATTCCGCTATTTGAGACTATTCCATATAATTATTTAATTTTATTTCTGTATTTTTGTTGTTGACTTTCCTAGCAAGTGGTGTTAGGCGCCATCACGGCTCCGATGGGATTTTGGGTTGTGACACGCTCATGTCTTTACCATGCACAGATCTCCACAAGCTTAGTATAGATACATCTTTGAGGCTTCAACCAAAACATCTACTAACGTTTACCCCAATACTTCATCAATTTGACAGTGATTTGGACAGACCATTAGCAACTTCTTGTAACTTTCGCATGCTTGACTGAAGGACTCAGCCTCTCTTTGCTAAAATTCGAGGATCTAGCTCCTTGGTGATTTTGTCTTCTAAGATGGGAAGAACTTGATCATGAATTTCTTGCTAAGCCATCCTTGTTCTTGAATTAATGGACCGGCTCTTTTTGTAGCCACGCCTTTGCTTGCCCCAATAGTGAAAAAGGAAACAAGTCTACCTGATGTAGACCTACGAGACACCTGGAAAGTTATAATTGTCTATTATCTCAAGAAAATTCTGAATATGCCTTTACAGATCTTCTTGTGGTAGACTCACATATTGTCCTTAAGATGGCACCACCTGCTTTATGTTTTGTTTAAGCTTAAAATTCCTCATAATGGCAGTCCATGTGTCATGATTGCAAGGCTAGGCCTTTCAGCCTCAATAGCTGCTCGATATACGTTCACTTCAACCGCTACCAGTTGCGAAAGATCAATAATTACGTTAGTATTCGCTACTTCCTCAGACCGTTCAGCTGCTTTGGCTACTTCGTCTGCCTCTAAAGTCGCTATCGCTTCTTCATCAACTTCCTTAGTTGCTTTTAAATTATTGTGGAATGTTCTCTCTAGTTCGTTATTGAAGGGTCAAGCTTATCTTGCTGTAGTCGAATGCACACGCAAGTACACGCGGTTGTCAAGTAATAAAGTGATAACATAGAGTGTCGAACCCACGAGAACTTGTTATCAACTATTAACTAAATTAGACTATCATAATTATCTATACAAGGATAAAAGCTAGAAGTGTTGGACTATAAACTAACTACAACAAAGAAAAATAAACAATGAACTCTAACAAAAAAAAGCATATTTTATGTTATCAATATGATGAAACCAGTATAGGGTTATGGGATATGTAGTAATCCTATTGTATTCTTCAATTGAATTGATTTATCTAGTTTAGTAGTTGACCGGGTTAATACTGCTCAGAAGAATCTGTTGAGTACTTACTCGCCTATTCAAGCTATCCTAACGCCTATATGTCTATAGAGTTAGAATCAATAAGAATGCATTTATAATTCCCGTATAATATCCAAGCAAGGCAATTAGCATATGTCTATCCTAACCGCGAATCTATTCCCCGATGCCCAGGTTCAAGAACTTTCTTTACTCAATCCTATGTGAATGCTAGAATTCTCACTTTCGAGTTCAACTATAGATTCGTAGATAGTATTTAATTAGTGACCATGTAATCAAATAATCAAGTGCAAGATTGAATAAATAAACCAATACATCAAATCAAGAAATCAAAATCAGTATTCGAATAACAATATTCATAAAAGAACCACAACCCTAGAATGTTAAGTTTAGCTCTACATAGGCATGGAATCCAAACTCCAAATCATCCAAAGCAATATAAAAATTACTAAGGTTGGCGGAAGAAAGATAGAATCTGATGAATTTCGGCCTCCACGGCGGCTCGTGCTCTCCCTTGGTCGAATTCGCCTCTCAAAAATGTCCAACCACCTTTTTAGACATTTAGGGAGTATTTATAGGTTAGGGTAAAAGTCTCCAAGTCCAAAACTTAGTAGAAAACATTAATTCAGGGACTGGGAAAGGGATCAGGCTCTATCCTCGCGAGGCCTAGAGAGGGGGAGCTATTTCCCTCGCGGTGCGAGGCTGAGCACCTGATCTCCTTGCCAAGATCCAGGCATTGCCTAGCCTGGCACCTAATTCTTAGCCTCCTCTATTTTCACCTTCTTGTGATATTTTCTAGTATTTTCGGCACTGTTGTGTGAAACCTTCACTCAGTTTCATCTTCAAATGATTCTACACATAAAAATAACTCAATTAAGCTCAAATGTCGCGAATATTAACATTAAAACACCAAAATATAAGGTAAGAAATATACTAAAAATACTTATTTATTCCAAATATTACTACCCCATACTTAAACTTTGCTTGTCCTCGAGGCAACCGACGACTTATACTATCCTTGAGCACTTTATATTTAACATAATCGAAGCACGCTACATTAATGACTATGGTTGATATCAAAAATTAAACTTTAGCCTATGCATTCAAAACCACACTTCTCTTTTACCTATGTAAAACTTCAAAAATATTCAAAGTAAAGAAAGCATTCTCATAATAATCATAGCCTCAAAAACTAACTCAATGTCACAATGAACTCATGGCTTGAACACTGAACATCATAAAGAAGCCCAATAACGTAACCTATCTCTCGTGAAACCATTTGCCCTCACAATAAATTTAAGAGAGTAAGTAGAATCCTCACATTCGAAACTCATGATCAAATATAGTTTAAGAACTCACACATATCAAGGAAATCGCTCACGCTCACCAAGAATTCACATGCATGCACCTTTCTTTCTTATAATACAAGTGCACCTTTCTTTATTTCATTGGTTCCACTAAAATGAAACCCAAGTTCCCTCCTTACTTTTTGTAGCGCTCCTTAATTATTAAACTGTCTTAAGAGCTAAAAGGATCAAAACAATGTCAATTAAGAACAAAAAGGGTATATGCTTGTAATGTGGAGTCTATAGGCTCAACAAGGGTTGACTAGATATAATCCCCCGTGGTTAACTAGAAAACTGTCTAGGAGATCTATCATTGGGAAAAGTCCAAATTTTTCTACTTTGTTTCTGATTTTCTATATATTTGCTTTTTTTGTTTTTTTTTTTTTTTTAAAAAAAAAAATAAGCAAACTAAATTAAACAATTAATTTGCTAAAAACAATACTACACAACAAAATATGATGAGGATCCAAAAAAATAAGAAGCTAATATACTAATATAATACTAGTAATTATCCAAAGAAATTCTTCCACCACACACTTAAAAGAGTGCAGTGTCCCCAATACACAAATAAAGTCAACAATAAAGGGTGAAAAAACTAAACTCCCGGAAGGCCAAAGGCCGGAGCAATCGCGGCTCATGAGGACCTCATACTTCTCCGAGGTATGATCCTTTGTACGGGAACCCCACACTTAATTCCAACCATCTAACTCACTTTTGCACACTTCTAATGGTTTTTCTTTCTGTGCTCATAATCCTACAAAACAAAACAACACTACAAAAATAATAGAGAAATAAAATAAACAAAAACAAAAGAAAGCAATAAAGCTAGGTTGCCTCCTAATAAGTGCCTAATTTAATGTCCCGACATGACATAAACCACTTTTTGCCTCCACCTCGAATTTAGGAATTGAGCTACCAATTTGGCATCAAGTTTTCTGCTATACCCCCGGGGTGGTGAGACAAATCTAATGGGTCCAAGTAGCCAATCTAGCATTCTACACTTCTTGGCCTTCAAATGAGGTATGTAATTCTTTCTCTCTGGCACGACAAATACAAGAATGCAAGCACCTTGTTCCTCGTCCATTGACTCCTCCAACGGCTCAGATGACTCGATATCGATTTCATCATCCAAACACAATGTTGAAAAATATATGGAATAAGGACCAATACGTCCCAACACTAGAATTGCATCAGTATTTACATTCTTATATTTACACATACTAGAGACTTCAAGTGCAATATTATCTACTTCTTTACATGACTAGTGTACTTTTCTCAATATTGGCATCATCAACAAAAATAGAGTTGAACGATTGAGTCTCCACTTTTAGCTCCTCAATTTGGCGTATAAGCTCCTTTTCAGCTTCACACAACTCATAAACCATTTTGTTGGGCATGAGACGCAACAATCTTTGGATTAAATTGAGCTTTCGAGTCGTGAATAGCACTGCTAAATCAGTTGATCTCTTTTCCATACTCATCTTTTCCTTCTATGAAGTATCTCATCCCATATGTAATTTCCTCACGTTAAGCCTCGTGTATTTCTAACTTTTGTGTGTAATCCACAAGCCAAGTCTGGCTCGACACCTCTACTTCTTCAAAATTTTCCTCTTGGTGGAACTCGCTTTCTTCAGCAAATTCTTCCTCCTTGGCCTTCTTTCCAGAGATTGTTGCTCTCTTTCTTTTTATAGCCTTTTTGAGTTTATCTTGTTGCTCTGCTACTTGCTTCAATACATCCCTAATACAAGCATCACATTCCATATCATGCACTTCGTTGCTCCAATCAAACTCACAAATATTATTAAAAAGATAATAATAAGGGCTCGGAGAAGGATAAAAAGAATGAGGACAACCAACCCAATGGCCACCATAACCACCACACATATTACAAATATTCCACTCATAAGATTGAGATTTTGCACAAAATCCGCTCCTGAGAATATTCAGATAATTTTTTCACTAATGGAGTCCTCCACAATATGGACAAGGATTATCAAAATATGAATAACTGTCATTCGACCAATTTTCATTATAACGTGCCATGTTAACATCAGTAACAAAATACTACAATAAACAAAAAATTAAAATAACCTGAATATATAAAAAGTAAAAATCTAATCTAGGAAAATAGCTAATTTTTAGTCCCCGGCAACGACGCTAAAAACTTATTGTGGTCAAATACACATGCAAGTATGCACGATCGTCAAGTAAGAAAGTGATAAGATAGAGTATCGAACCCACGAGGACTTGTTTTCCACTATTAACTAAATTAAACTATCCTAATTATCTAAATAGTATTAAATATAGAAGTGTTTAATTCTAAACTAACTACAATAAATAAAAACAAACAATGAACTCTAACCAAAAGAAGATCAGATTTTATGTTGTCCGTGTAATGAAAATGATCTAGGGTCATGGGCTATCTAGCTATCCTATTGTATCATTCAATTGAATTGACTACTTAATTTATCTAGTTTATTGGTTAACATGGTTAATATTTCTCATAAGAATCTATCGATTTCTTACTCGCCTATTCAAGCTAACCTAACGCCTATATGTCTATATACTCAAAATCAACAAGAATTCATTCATAATTCCCCTATAATAACCAAGCAAGGCAATTAGCATATGTCTATCCTAACCACAAATTCATTTCCCGATTCCCAGGTTCAAGAGCTTGTTCTACTCAATTCTATATACAATCTAGAATTATCACTTTCGAGTTCAACTCTAGATTCGTAAATAATATTTAATTGGTTATAAAGCAATCAAATAATCAAGCGGAAAATTGAATAAATAAACCAATACGTTAAATCAAGAAATAAAAATCAATCATAAAATAATATTCATGAAAGAACCACAACCCGGAATGGAAAGTTTAGCTCTACATAGACATGCTAGCCACAACCAATCATCCAAAGAAACATAGAAGTTATAAGGTTGGCAGAAGAAAGATAGAATATGATGAATTCCGGCCTCCACGGCAGCTTGTACTCTACCTTGGTCGAATTCCCCTCTCAAAAACATCCAACCACTTTCTTAGATATGTTTAGGGGGTATTTATAGGCTAAGATATAAGTCTCCAAGAACTTAGTAGGAAATATTTAATTCGTAGACTGGGAAAGGGGCCATGCCTCTACCCTTGCGAGGCCTGGACTGGGGTGAGCTATTTCCCGCACGGCACGAGGCTAAGCACCTAATTCTCTTCGCCAGGAGCCAGGCATCGCCTAGCCTGGAGTCTGGCTCCTAGTTCTTGGCATCGCCCGATTTTTGCCTTTTCATGCTCTTTTCTCATATTTTCGGCATTCTTGTGTGCAACCTTCACTCATTTTCATCTTCCAGCGACCCTACACATAAAGAAAACTCAATTAAGCTCAAATGTCGAATATATTAACATTAAAACACCAAAATGTAAGGTACATAATATATTAAAAATATACATCATAGCCAAATATCATATCTTTATCCCCATTCTTTTTCTTTGGCATTTACTCCATAAGTACTTGAGATGAATCGGGTAAAACACAAATTAATAAACTTGACTAGAAGAAAAATAAGAACACAGCTCGGATAAACAATCAATTTTTATGTCCTCGACAACGGGGGTAAAAACGTATTAGTTTCCAAATCACACCCAAGTATACACAATTCACAAGTAGTAAATTGACTCGAAAGATGGATGTCGAATCTACAGAGACTTTGATTAATCACCCTAAGCAAGCAAGAAGTTATTATCCATTCAAGGTTATCAAAGAGTGGTGGTTGTGACTAAACTAATATTGCATAAATTAAACAAGTAATTAACTAGACTAATGGGAATGCAAGTGTTTATGATTATAACTTAACCAGTTGAGAAGAAGATTCTAGGATTGTGGCTGGTTTATTAATCATATTGAGTCTATAATTACACTCGTTAATCCGAATTATCTACGGTCGTTAGTTGACCCGATCATTATATGAATAGCATACTCCCTACCTATCCATAATATATCAGTCCTATATCCATATGGTATTGAATCTATTATGAACTAATATAGCATGACATTCAACTGAACGAGACTGTTAGTTATATCCCTATCCTAAACGTGAAATTTTCTTTTTCTGAGACACGAGTTCAAAAACAAGCTCTATTTAACTCTGTTCTAATCTAAACACGGCTTTCCAAAGCATAGACTAGATAGTAGGTAAATTGGTGGGCACACTATTAACAAATTAAACCTAGAAATAAAGAAACGACGAATGATGTTAATAATAATTAACAAACGTTAATATTTATATCAATCACAACCCCAAAACTAAAGTACTTAGCCAGTCATAACATCGTTTTTAGAATAATAGCTAAAATTCATAAACGAACAAAAACTAATGAAAAAAAAAATTGAATTTGTTGTTGAATCCGTTCTTTTCTGCTCCTTGCACATTCTTTGCCTCAAAAGATGTGTAACCC
>AWOL01S0008670.1:56677-128929 GCA_000715115.1 Nicotiana otophora
TTTCATAGGTATTTATATGACATGTGTAACGACCCAACCGGTCGTTTTGAGATGTAATGTGTCGTCCAACGATTTAAGGCCTTGAGCAGCTTCACTTCATTTAATATGACTTGTACGTGTAGTCAGATTTGAATTTTTGGAAGAAAATATTCTCAATTTGGAAGCTTTAAGTTGAAAAAGTTTACCAAGGTTTGAATTTTGAGTAAACAACCTCGGAATCAGAAATTAAAGGTTCCAATAGGTTCGTGTGATGATTTTGGACTTGAGGGTATGTTCGGGTTGAGTATCGGGTGGTCTGGGAGTGTTTCAGTGCTTATTGTGAAAAGTTGGTATTTTGAAGGTTTTAAAATTTCTTAAGTTTGATTTGAAGTGGACTTTGGTATTATTGATGTTTGTTTGGAATTTCGAGCCTTAGAATAGGTTCGTATTGTGATTTGTGACTTGTACTTAAAATTTGGCGTCATTCTGGAATGTCTAAGTGGGATTGGGACGCGTACGGCGAAACATGAAGGTTTGAAAGTCAAGAGAGTTTAAATAATGGAGTTTGATCTTTAATTATTGGTTTTGATGTTGTAATTCGTGTTCCGAGCCTTTGAACAAGTTTACATAGGGTATATAAACTTGTTAGAATGATTGGACGATGTTTCTCAGACCTCGGGTGAGTTTGGGTGGTTTCGGACCACTTTTAGGCCCTTTTGAACTGTTGATATCTGATGCCAGGGGTGTGAATCGCGATCACAGAGGTCTAGCCGGCGATCGCGAAGAGCAAAGTGCATTTCTGGCTTTATGAATCGCGATCGCGTAAGGTAGGGTCGCGATCGCGAAGAAGGAATTTCTGATGTGAGTGGTCTGACTTCAGTAGCTTATATCTTGCAATATATAAGGAATTCGGAGATGATTCAAGAATGAAAGTGTTAGTCCATTGAATCTAGCTTTCAGATAATCAAACCATTTATCATTTGGTATTTTGTAAAAAATGTTATGGCCATTATACCGAAGGGTATCTATAACAAAGAAAACATAATTTTTACATTGCGATCGCGGGATTTTGGTCGCGATCACGATGAAGGAAACGATGCTGGAACTTTTGTTAACCATGATCGCATGGATAATGAACGTGATCATGAAGAAGGAGGCCTGGCAGGTGTAGTAAACATCTAATTTCGGGATTTTGAGTTTATTTCTTCACTTTTAAGTTCTTGGAGCACATGTAGGGCGATGTGCGGTGATTCTTGAAAACTATTTTCGTCATATATCCTAAGGTAAGTTATTCCTACTTATTGTAAGTTATATACAAGAATTATATATGGATTTAAATATGAAATTTTATAGAAATTATGGGATTATGGGAGAAAACCTAGAAATGGAAATCATGGATTTAACTATGAAATTGGACATGGAATTAGGAATAAAATATATAGTTGAGTTCGTGGCGTTATTGGTTAGGTTTATCTTCAAACTTTTCGAAATTCAGACACGTGGGTCCTGGGGTTGACTTTGTTGACATTTCGAGCGGAGTTGAAAATTGTTATAAATTGATTAATTAAGAGTTTTTGGGTATATTTTGAATTGTCTGCATGTTGTTTGATTAGTTTCGAATCATTTGGCATTGGTTAAGGAGTTACAGAAGCATTGGAGCTGGTTATCAGAATTCGGAGCAAGGTAAATCTCCTGTATAACCTTGTAAAGGGGAAAATACCCCTTAGGTATTAAATTATTATGTTCTACTAGTTGTGGGTGCTACGTATGCACGAGGTGACGAGCGTCCGTACGTAGCTAAAAGTATGTTTATGTCCGGGTAGACTTAGGACTTTATCATGCAATATTTATCTTGTTTGAAGTCAATTTGTTAGTTTAATTACTTGAATTTATAATGGAAATTGATATGGGATTATGTTATACCGAGTTTCACCACTTTGAGTTGTTTGGCGAGATATTTAATAGTTGGTAAAAGTCATATTTACTTTATGCTCTTGTTCTTGTGTTGCAAACACTTGGCCCGTAATTCGATAAGTTTCGTCTCTTCATGTGGATCGAGTCGAAAGCCTCGGTAGTATATTAAGATGCATTTATGGTTCGTGTCGGTCGACCCTCGGCAGTGTACACATTATGTTGGATCGGGTCGTACGACCTCGGCATAATTCGTGCATAGTATCGCTAGGAGTCCGAATATTCATGAGATCTCCCTTTTGATTGGGACTTGGTATTTACGTGATATTCTTTATCTGTTTGAGATAGCGCTTGATATTCCTTATCTGTTAGAGATAGCACTTGATATTCCTTACCTAGATGGGATAGTGTATCATATTGAGGGATTTATACGGTCACTGAAATTTGAGGATTTTATTTGTTACAATTCTTACCTCATTATTGTTGTTCTGTTTAATATATATTTATAATTTATTATATTGATTTATTGGACCACTAGTAAGTGTCGATGTTGGCCCCCCGTCACTACTTCTCCGGGTTAGACTAGATACTTACTGAGTACGCGTTGATTTACGTACTCATGCTACACTTCGGCACTAATTGTGCAGGATCTGACAGGTTCATTTAGTGATCATCTTGGCGCATAGGCGCTGCTGCTGAGGGAACTTTATGGTGAGCAGTATTCCATGCTACATGCCACAGCACACAGAGTCTCCATCATATTTATTTACTTTATCCTGTCTATTTTATATTCTAGACAAATGTTGTATTATTATCGTACTCCTTAATAGATGCCCATGCACTTTTGACACCATGTTTTGGGAGTTTCTAGTAGATGTTTATAGATTTTATCTAATATCGCTACTCTTTTCTTTTATGTATTATTAATGCTTCATATTTTCATGCTTTTCTGCGCTTAATTTTCTTTACTTAATAAAACCCATAATTTTTCAAAAGCAATAAAATGAGTAATTAAGTCGATAGTTCACCGTTGGATTGCCTAACGGCTTTGTTGGGTGCCATCACGACCTATAGCGAAAATTGGGTCGTGACAGTTTGGTATCAGAGCACTAAGTTCACTTAGGTCTCACATATCATGAGCAAGTATAGTAGAGTCTTGCAGACCGGTGCAAGACGTCTGTACTTATCTTCAAGAGGCTACAGGCTATTAGGAGAACTTTCCTTTCTTGATTCCTTGTCGTGCTATTTGATTTCATTGAAGCTTATGTCTTCATTTCCGTCTTACTCATTCTTACGTGACGTCAAGCATTCGGTCTCAGTTGGGCACCTGTGAATTGTGGAGATGCTACAGATATGGTGCCGGATGTCATTCCCTACCTATGTGGGCAGACTATTATCACCGCCTTGTGGAGGGATGTTCTATTGTTTCAGCCTAAAGTGTGTCTATAGTTTCGAGGCTATGCACAGTGTATTGTGATATTCATGCATTGTTATTGCGCATTGGTAGTGTAAATGATAGGGTGCTTATTTACATGTCGCGTCGATGAATGATTTAGGATGAGGATTATTCGGCTCATGATTGGGAAGTTTGGTATTCATTCCAGTACTGGAAAAGCAACTGGTCTATGAATGCTCAGGTTTTGGTTGACAGAGTAGCGAGATTTGATATTTCCAACTTGGTGGAATTCTTGTTTGTGTCATAGCGTCGTCATCCCTATTTGAATGTAGTAAGGCTCGTCGGTGTAATGGTCTTCATTTGTTTGCCTTTGGGGCATGGTGTTGTGAAATAGATTGCTTAACACCACAACAAATTAAGTTGCTATGTGGCGGCCTCAGGGTTGAATCAGTGTTTTATTATTGATGATTTAAGGGAGATGGTCCTCGAGGGGGCTGATAGGTTGTGGTACTTTATTCATTTGTATGACACAGAGATGGGTTATGATTTAAGGCAGTATTTTTAGCAATGAAGGATGAGGGAAGACATGGTGGGATGTGACTCGCGATGGTTGAATTGTTAGCAGGTTGAGTATGAGCAACAGAGATCAAGCAGTTCGCTTCAGAAGGTTAACCCGGAGTGGGAGTGTTAGCATATCGTATGAATTTTGTGGTAGGATAGCCACATGCTTTGAGGAAGCTTGGTGCAAGTTAGGTCATAGTGAACAAAGGACTAAGCCTGTATATTTCGTTTGAGATGGTGGCTTCTATATCTAGGAAGTCCGAATGTGATGGAAAGAGTTTGTTTGGGATATAGAGGAACGTGAATGCTAGATTACCATTTTGGGGTGTAATATGAATTCTAGTTATGAACGCATTGTTTGAACTTCGGTTGATGTTAATGGAATTAATGGATTATTGCGGATGACGGGTGAATGTGGACCTAAGAGAATTAACTAATTTCATAGTAGATGTAACTACGAAAATGTCATTGTGGGATGTCGGTATGAGGATACACAGGTGGACTATCCCCTGTGAGAAGGTTAGAGATCGTATGATTCCTGATAAAGATCCTACAAAGAATTCTATTTTCTATCCAACATGAGCCATGTACTACGAGGTGTGCTTGGATCATTTGAGGAAGATGGTACGACTGTCGGGAGGTCGAGTGTGCGGTTGGGGAAGATAATTCGGGATATGTCATGAAACATTTGATAAGAGCTTGCGAGAAATAAGATGGAGTAACAGTACAAGATCATGGTAATTGAGAAGGAGGAGTCATTGTGGGTTCTGAATTTATGTGATTATGGCTTAAAGCTAAGTGGGGGAGTCTGCCGTCTATGATTGGGTCAAGTAGTTATGTGCCTATGCAGTTTCTAGTTACAGGTACGTTGGTGGATTAGTTATGACTAAGGGAAGAAAACATCAAGGGTAATTCGGCCAAGGAATTTGATGAATATGTGCTACCTTACGCCTTATCAATTCAAGCGCAGATTTTGGGATGACTCAGATTTTATACTCCTTGTGGATGTGATGTACAAGGGAAAGGATTCATATTGTTGCTTATTTAGAGTGTGTGTGTGCTAACGGAGCACTAGTTTTAGGTTGTATAATCGGGGCTGGGTTAAAGTGGGCAAATTTCAACAATGGTTCTAGTGGGTTTCAGAAGTAAAGTGTGGTGCCTAAGGATTTTTGAGTTCGTCGTGTGGCTAAGGAATTAGTTTTGTAGCAAAGTGTGAAAGAGACTTGGAGTATTTCTATAAATGTCACCGGGTCTGCGGTGCGATGTTAGAGAAATGGAGGAAACAACTTCAGAGAAGATCTTTCAGAGCGGGTCTGTCAGTTGGAGATGTTATTCTGTGCATGAGGGGAGTATAACTAAAATGGTTTATGGGTATTGAGACGATGAGGTCTTTTAGGTCACTCGGGATGAGTGTTGTTTGAGGTCCATTGTGTATTTGAATAGAATTGTTGTTTCAAAGGCAAGTCAAGAGTAAATCGAAGTGAGTCAGTTAGTAGTGGTTTGACTCAGCATGGTTAAGGAAAGGGTAGGTTCCTTCGGTGTGGTAAGGTTATTCAGGTATTCGTGGCTACACTTGTGGGCTTGGCAGTATCCGTAATTTCATTGATTTGAAGGTATTTAATTCTGATGGTTTTGTTATGTGTTAATAGGTCCCGAAAGAGTTACGGCGGTTTAGACCACAACACTTGAGGTGGGCGTATTCTGCGGTTATGGGAATTTGGATGTGATGAAATTGTTCTTCTAAAATGAGTTAAGTAAAAGGTTTCTAGTCGATGAAGTGTTTATTCTACTAGTGGTTTAGGAGTTATGATGAAACCCTTGTACTCTCGCGTAACAACATGATAGGTGTAGTGAGAGGAATGGAATAGGGATTGAAAGGTCTAGGTTGCAGTTTAGTTTTATCGAGGATTTCACGAGTTCAAAGGAGTGGCATAGATTTTTGATTTTTAGAGTATGCTGGCGCTATTCTAGTGTCACCTGAGAATGGTGGTCTGTGGAAGAGGCATTGTGTATTTAATTGCGGGTTCATGATTTGTATTACGGAAATAGTATGGTTAATAGCCATGGATGTGCAGATTTTACTACCTAGTGTGGAAGGTTATGGGAGCATATCCTACGGGATGATCATATAAGTGTGACGTTTAGTCATTTAAGTGTTAGAGATTAAAATAAGGTATGAAGATTGTGGTATTGTCGTTGATTGGAGAATTTATATCTGAGAGACACTTTATTCCTTTGAGTTTGGACAGTGGAAGTTTGTTCCAGATTTGATTGTCGATCGTATGTGTCATGGATAGGGTCATTGTGGGTCCTTGGGAGGTTATAGACCTATTTGGGGATTATCGAAATCGGCTTGAGGTCTGTTGGTGGATCTAATCTGAATGTATATTCTACATCAGGTCGGATGTGTTTATTCAGCATCTTATTTCTTATGGAGGAGTCTTCAGCTATTGGATGTTATTTCTGTCGTCAGCTATTGTATGTAATACTCTATTATGCCATGTGGGTTGTGAGGTGGCTTGATTATTCACACATGTGTTGTGATCTTGTGTAGATTGTGGTGTTATATGAGCGAGATGGCTCTCGAGATGCATGTCATTTATTGAACCTTAGTCGTGCTTGGCATTTTGTAGCGCATGGTGCTATATTTCTTCCCAGGGTTGTGTTTATGCACTTGATGTGCTAGTAGTCGATATTAGGGCATTTCGTGGGTATGAGCATTCTGGCTCGGTAGGTAATTCCTTATTGATTGTATGTGGGGATCGGGTGACACGCCCCTACAGGTATGATGTTTAGATCGGGTTTCACGCCAGACCAGTGATATGTTGAGTACGATTCCTTATACTTATTTCATGTGTGTTGTTTCTTACCCTTGGGATAGGTTCATAGCATTTGTCTGGTTGATTTTAGTGTTATGCAGACTGGGTAGTTCTTTACCGGAGACCGTTTTCCTTATTGGTCATATTCGAGTTGTATCCTGTTGGCGTATTGATGGCGTCTTATGAGATTTGAGACGGTGTTTGAGGTGGCTTATTGCCCGAGCGGCTTGTACTAGGTGAGACGAGGTTATTGGACCTGAAATTGGTGCAATCGGATTTGTATAAGGTATATTAGAGGGAAAATGTATTCAAAATGAGGCAAGGATTCTTTTTGAGCGGAGGACATCCATGAATTATTGATTTTGCGGGGGCTTATGAGATTCTACACATCTTTCTCATCGTCGCAGTATTGCGAGGGTTGAAAAGGGCTTATATGTGTTATGAGGTATACTACAGCCATCGGGTTAGTAAATTGCTTCTTCTATGGTTGGAGGATGTTATTATAGGCATACGAATTATGCGGTGCATTGTGTGATTTTAGCATGGGTGCATGATCATGTTTTAGTACACCGTGTTGAGATTGATACGGTGTTTGTATATTAGAATCAAGTCTTGTAGAGAATTTCGGATGTTCGAATTTGGTTCTAAGGCTTGTGGGCTAAGGTGGCAGGAAGGATCTTCAGTCTGTCTTGAGCTAATGTGCTATTATGGGTTGTGGTGGCACGGGTAGGTGCACGAGGTATTAAATAATGCTATTGGGAAACTCTGGAATAGTTTTTGGCATGTTCGGAGACGAACGTATGTTTAGGTGGGGGAGAATGTAACGACCCGGCCGGTCATTTTGTGCTCTAGCGCATCGTCCAGCGGTTTGAGGCCTTGAGTAACTTCACTTCATGTATTATGACTTGTACGTGTAGTCGGATTTGAATTTCGGGAAGCTCAGAGTTGATTTGGAAGGAAAATTCTCAATTCGGAAGCTTTAATTTAAAAGAGTTGACCAAGGTTTAACTTTTAAGTAAACGACCTTAGAATCCGGATTTGAAGGTTTCAATAAGTTCGTATGATGATTTTGGACTTGGGCATATGTTCGGGTTGAGTATCGGATGGTCCGGGAGCGTTTCGGCGCTTATTGTGGAAAGTTGGCATTTTGAAGGTTTTAGAATTTCTAAAGTTTGATTTGAAGTGTACTTTGGTGTTATTGATGTCAGTTTGTATTCTGAGCCTTGGAATAGGTTCGTATTGTGATTTATGACTTGTACGTAAAATTTGGCGTCATTCCAGAATGTATGAGTGGGATTCGAACGCGTTCGGCGAAGCATGAAGGCTTGAAAGTTAAGAGAGTTTAAGAAAATGAGTTTGATCTTTAATTCTTGTTTTTGATGTTGTAATTCGTGTTTCGAGCCTTTGAACAAGTTTACATAGGGTATATAAACTTGTTAGAATGATTGGACGGTGTTCCTCGGACCTCGGATGAGTTTTGGGGTGGTTCTGAACCACTTTTACGCCCTTTTGAATTGCTGATGTCTAATGCCAGGGGTGTGAATCACGATCATGGAGGTCTGGGCCGCGAATCGCGAAGAGCAAAGTGCATTTCTAGCATTGTGAATCGCGATCACGTAAGGTAGGGTCGTGATCACGAAGATTGAATTTTTGTTGTCAGTGGTGTAACTTTGAGAGCTTATATCTTGCAATATATAAGGAATTTGGAGATGATCCAAATATGAAAGTTGTAGCGTTTTGACTCTAGTGCTCAAAAAATCAAACCATTTATCATTTGGCATTTTGTGCAAAACGTTATGTCTATTATACCAAAGGTTATTTGAGAAGAAGAAAACATAATTTATACATCGCGATCGCTAGATTTTAGCCACGATCGCGATGAAGGAAAGATGGTGGAACTTTTGCTAACCGCGATCGCATGGCTAATGACCGCGATTAGGAAGGAGGCATGACAGGTATATTTTACATATAATTTTGAGATTTTGAGCTCAGTTCTTCACTTTTAAGTTCTTGGAGCACATGTAGGGTGATTTGGGGTGATTCTTGAAGATCGTTTTCATCATATATCATAAGGTAAGTTATTTCTAGCTGTTGTAAGTTATATACAAGGATTATATATTGATTTAAACATGAAATTTTATAGAAATTTTAGGATTGTTTGAGAAAACTTAGAAATGGAAATCTTGGATTTTTACTAAGAAATTGGACATGGAATTAGGAATAAATTATATATTTGAGTTTGTGGTTTTATTGGTAATGTTATCTTCGAAACATTTTGGAATCCGAGCACGTGGGCCCGGGGGTTGACTTTGTTGACATTTCGAGTAGAGTTGGAAATTGTTATACATTGATTAATTAAGAGTCTTTGGCTATATTTTGATTGGTATGCACGATGTTTGACTAGTTTCGAATCATTTGGCATTGGTTGAGGAGTTAGAGAGGCATTGGAGCTAGTTATCGGAATTCGGAGCGAGGTAAGTCTCATGTCTAACCTTGTGAAGAGGAAACTACCCCTTAGGTATTAAATTATTATGTACTACTAGTTGTGGGTGCTACGTACGCACGAGGTGACGAGCGTCCGTACGTAGCTAAAAGCATGTTTATGTCCGGGTAGACTTAAGACTTTATCATGCAATATTTGTATTATTTGAACTCAATTTGTTAGTTTAATTACTTGAATTTATAATTGAAATTGAATTGGGATTATGTAACATCGAGCTTCACTACCTTGAGTTTTTTTGCAAGATATTTGATAGTTGGTAAAAGTCATGTTTACTTTATGATCTTGTTCTTGGATTGCAAACACGTGGCCTGTAATTCGATAAGTTTCTTCTCTTCATGTGGATCGGGCCGAATTCCTCGAGAGTATATTGATATGCATCTATGGTTCGCGATGGTCGACCCTCGGTAGTGTACACATTATTCTGGATCGAGTTGTACGACCTCAACATAATTCGTGCTAGTATCGCTAGGAGTCTGAATATTCATGAGATCTCCCTTTTCATTGAGATTTGGTATTTACGTGATATTCTTTATCTGTCTAAGATAGCACTTGATATTCCTTATCTGTTAGAGATAGCACTTGATATTCCTCACCTAGTTGGGATAGCGTATCATATTGAGGGATTTATACAATCACTGAAATTGGAGGATATTGTTAGTTACAATTCTTGCCTCATTGTTATTGTTGTGTTTCATATATATTTATAATTTATTATATTGATTTATTGGACCACTAGTAAGTGTCGATGTCGACCCCTCGTCATTACTTCTCCGGGTTAGACTAGATACTTATTGGGTACGTATTGATTTACGTATTCATGCTACACTTCTATACTAATTGTGCAGGATCTGACAGGTTCATTTTTTGGCGCATAGGCGCAATTGCTGAGGGGACTTTATAGTAAGCTGTATTCCATGATATGTGTTACAGCACACAGAGTCTCCATCATATTTATTTACTTTATCCTGTCTATTTTATATTGCAGATAGATGCTGTATTATTATCGTACTTGTTTTGGGAGTGTCTAGTAGATGTTTATAGCTTTTATCTAATATCGTTACTCTATTTTTTTATGTATTATTAATGCTTTATATTTTGCGGGGTTTTCTACGCCTAATTGTCTTTACTTAATAAAACCCATAATTTTTCAAAAGTAATAAAATGAGTAATTAAGTTGATAGTTCACCGTGCTTGCCTAACGACGATATTGGGTGCCATCATGACTTATAGTGGAAATTGGGTCGTGACAACTTGGGGGATTAGGACGTCCAATACAATCTAATTTTAGATGGGAATCATTGGAGTGTGTATGTATCTCATGTGACGCAAGCCCTTGAACGAGCTACAAGTTCCTTTTTTCTTCTTTTTTCTCGCGCTGGCTTGTGCGATGGCCTTCACATTACTGTTTTTGGTGAGGGCTAAATGTTCTAGCTCGTTCGCATCTTCTGCTACACAGAGTCTTTGAATGAGCTACCTTAAGCTCTTTTGATTTTGTCTTTACTTCCCATTTTGCGCTAGCTCATCCGCTTTTGATTCACTTTTCATCAAAATACGTACCTACTCACAAGAAATAAATAATGAGTGTAAATCATGCAATATTTATTAAATCATATAATACAAAGGATGTGAAGATACTCAGAAATATAAACTTTTAGCCAATTGTCATCATCCATATAATCAGCCTGCATAACAAAGGGAGCTCCACCAGTTTTCGATGAAGAAAATTATCAAGTTAGGGTGGTAAATATGGAAGCCTTCACTAGATGCATCTAATATCTTTGAGGTAGTAGAGGATGATTTTAAAATTTCTCATTTACCATGCCGCAGTTCAAAACACATAGAGAGAAAAAGACACGAAGTCGAAGGCGGAGAAGTGTCTCTGTGCTACATTATCTCCTACACTATTTTTTTAAAGAATCGTGACTTTTAACTCAACTAAGGCAATATGAGACTTTCTGGAAGAAGAACGCTGAAGATGAAAGAACTCGAGGTATAGAAGTGTTAAACCTGCTGAGAGGATTTGTCACGACCCAAAATCCCACCTTAAGGATCGTGATGGAACCTAGTCTCCAAGACTAGATAAGCCTATCACACTATAACATCAGACAGAATATAACAACTTAATATTAAATAAAACTGAGAAGGTGGCTCAAAACATAGCCCATATGGTAATACAACAATCACAATCCCAAAACCCGATAATATGGAGTCATAAGATGTACAAGAGGTACATATTTAGTCTCAAAATATAGCATTGTTTGGAATACAATAAATAGTAAGAGGAAACAATATAAGGTGACTCTGAGTCTTGCGAGCGGAACAACATGTATACCTTGAAGTCTCCACAACAACTTGGGATCTGCTCGTTCATGACCAGCACGCTCTGAGGTACCTGGATCTGCACAAAAATAAGCAGAAACGTAGTATAAATACACCACAATCGGTACCAGTAAGTATCAAGACTAACCTCGGTGGAGTAGTGATGAGGTTCAAGCAGACACACACTAGATATATAACCTGTGCAGAATATCAATAGAAAACTAACAACGAAAAGCATAACCAAATAAATAGCAACAAAGAATAGGCATATGATAACACAGCAAATTAACCAAAACATATGAAACACAAAATTGAATCGCTTAAGGAAAACAGTGACATGTTTGAATCGTCAACCCGTTCCAACAAAAGAATAACATCAAGAATCACCCTGAAGTACCACATAACATAAAAACAAATCACCCTTATGACGCTGCATGAGTTTTACAATGAAATATCTCCCCTTACATAGCTACATGCGCATAAGCTCCTTAGCTCGTCGCGTGTGCATCACAATGAAGTATTTTTCCTTACTTGCAACACGTGCATAAGCCCCCTTATCTCGCTGCATGCGCATCAATATACACACCACCGTTATGTCGTCGCATGAGCATCTCATTCACAATAAAACAATCAACCGCACCACACGTGCACATATAACACCACATCGCCCAAACAACAATACCAAAGCCACAACATTATATAGCCCATGGCTCAATAATAATATGTACAAGAATCACAACAATAACACAAGGGTACGGGGAGTGAACAACAATAAAAGCACTTCATATAACAAACAACTCCAATTCAAGGCATATTAATGTCCTAAAGTCTAATCCGATCAATTACCACACCTATGCCTGTATACACACATGTCACCTTATGTACACGTCGTTTCACATAGTACAAATAATGCCAATAGACCAAATCCTAAGGGGCAATTCTCGCACACAAAGTTAGGCAAGATACTTACCTCAATGAGACCAATTCAATACTCTAAAAATACTTTTCTCTTAAAATTCACCTCTGCTTGGCTTGAATCTAGCCAAAAATGATTTAGTAATATCAAACAATGCAAGAGAAACCAATTCTGATTAGCAAAGATAAGATCTTTAAAAGATTCCACAAAAGTCAACCTTGGGCCCTCCTGGTTGAAACCTGAGTCAAGGGTAGATCTAAACTACCCATAATCCCATGAGTCCATATATGTGTTTGGTTTTCAAATCCGAGTCCAATTCGACTCTCAAATCTCAAATTTTTATTTTTTCAAAACATGGTAAGAAATCTCACAAATTTCCCTTCAAATCCCATGATTTTGATGTTAAATTTCATAAACAATCATGTTATATAATCTAAATTGAGTCAAAATAACTTACCCAATAGCTTTGTATGAAAATCTCCTTCTATAATCGCCTCTCATCGAGTCTAGATCTCAAAACTATGATAAAATTAGACTAAGCCTGAAATCCCACTATTTTGTTCAGCTGCGGATGTCGCAAATGCGACCTGGGGTTCGTAAATGCGGCCCATCATAACTGCGGAAAAGGCATCACAAAATCAAAGCTAGAGAAGCACCGATAATGTCGCAAAAGTGATAAACTCTTCGCAAATGCGAACAAGGACCCCTTCGTAAAAGCGACTGCCTGATCGCAAATGCGGTCACCCTTTGCCCAGATGCCCACCGCAAATGCGATCAAGGAGTTCGAAAAAGCAAACTCTCTAGACTCCACCCCACGTCGCAAAATTGATTCCCACCTCGCAAATGCGAACAAGATCTTTCATTTGCGAGACCTGCAGCATCAGCCTGGCGCCAGCAACAGTGATAACCCACTCAAACCACTCTGAAATGCGTCTGAAACTCACCCGAGCCGTCGGTGCTCCACACCTAACATCCACACAAGTCTAAAAACATCATACAAACCCCTACACCAAGATAACATCCGGAACTATGAATCGAACACCAAAATGCTTAGAATCCACAATGAAACTCAAGAATCGCTAAAATCACAACCAAGCGTTCGATTCCTATCAAACCAACTTTGAATGACACCAAACTTTATACACAAGTTCCAAATGACAAAAAAAACCTATACCAAGTCCTGAAACCAAAATCCTAACCCTATAGCATAAAGTCAATCTACGGTCGAACTTACGAAATTTCTAAACCTTCAAATTGCCAACTTTCGCCAAAACTAGCCAATTCAGCCTGGGAACCTCCAAATCCAAATCTGGACATACACCCAAGTACAAAATCACCATACGAACCTATTGAACCCATAAAAATACCGTTCCAGGGTCGTTTTCAAAAAAGTCAAACCTCGGTGAATATTTCCAACTTAAGCTTCCAAACTAACAAAATAATTGTTCCAAATCAATCCAAAACTTCCCTAAAACCAAACCAACCATCCCGGCAAGTCATAAAACCGTAAATACACATATGGAAGCTTCAAAAGGGGAAATGGGACTCAAATACACAAAATGACCTATCGATTTGTTACATTCTCCCCTTCTTAAATAAATTTTTGTCGTCGAACGAGTATAGAGACATACCTGAAGTGACAAAAAGGTGTGGATATAAACTCTGCATATCCTTCTCAGTCTCCTAATTCGCCTCCTCGACCGATTGACATCTCCATTAAACCTTCACCGATGCATTGTTCTTCAACCTCTACTTCCGGACCTGCCTGTCTAAAATAGCCACCGGCTCCTCAACATAGGTCAGATTCTCGTCCAACTGCACCGAGCCAAAATTTAACACATGTGACGGATCACCATAGTACTTCCATAGAAAGAAAACATAGGACACCGGGTGAACTCCCGATAATTTGGGTGGCAATGCAAATCTGTAGGCCACCTCACCAACTCTCTCAAGTACCTCAAAAGGACCAATATGTCGAGGGCTCAACTTGCCCTTCTTCCCGAACCTCATCACACCCTTCATGGGTGAAACTCTGAGTAGAACCCTCTCACCCACCATAAATTCCACATCAAAAACCCTCCAATCAACATAACTCTTCTACTTGGACTGCGATGTACGAAACCGATCTTGAATTAGCTTTACCTTATCCAAAGCATCGCGGACCAAATTAGTCCACAACAACCTAGCTTCCCCAGAATCAAACCAACCAACCAGAGAATGACATCGCCTCCCGTATAAGGCCTTATACGGAGCTATCTAGATGCTCGCCAGATAGTTGTTATTGTAGACAAACTCTGCTAGCGGTAGAAACTAATCCCATGAGCCCCCAAAATCAATAAGACATGCACATAACATGTCCTCCAAGATCTGAATAGTGCGCTCGAACATCCTATCTGTCTGTAGATAAAATGTCATACTCAGCTCGACATACGTGCCCAATGCATGCTGCACGGCTCTCCAAAAATGTGATATGATCTGCGTGCCTTGATCCGAGATAATAGACACCGGCACACCATGAAGGCGAACAATCTCACAAAGATAAATCTGAGCCAGCTACTCTGAAGAGTAGGTAGTCATGACTAGAATTATGTGTCCATACTTGGTCAGTCTATCCACAGTGACCCACACTGCATCGAATCTCCTCACGGTCTGTGGAAGTCCAACTACAAAATCTATAGTGATACGCTCACACTTCTACTCTAAAATATCAAGCCTCTAAAGCAAACCATCCGGTCTCTGATACTCATACTTATTCTTCTAACAGTTCAACAAATAGAGCCACATACTCAATAATGTATTTCTTCATCCTTCGCCAACAATAGTGCTGCCTCAAATCATGGTACATCTTTGCAGCACCCGGATGAATGGAATACCGCGAGCTATGGGCCTCCTGATGCAAGATCAAGAAAACTAAAAATTCAAGAAGTCCAAGAATCCAATCAAGATTAGGATTTCTTTTCCTTAAATAATAGGATTTCGTATTTCTTTCTTCCTAGTAATTTAATTCTTGTGTAGAATTATATTTGTAATTCTATTCAAACAATGAATGTTAGTTGGTATCCCATTCTTACTAAAATTCTTTTTCCTATTTTAGTTAGGATAGGTTTTCTTAGCCTTATTCTTATTCTAGTTTAATTAAGATTAATTTTCCTTAACCTTATCAACTTTACTCATTGTAAGGCCTATTTAAAGGGCTTAATATGCTGAAAAGAAAGAAGGTGATTAGTTTTTCTAAGCTCTTGCTTCAAAAACGTGATTTACTTTTTATTTCATTCTTCTTTCTCTATTCAACACTTCTTGCAATCTTACGGGATTGAAGAACGTGTGAGTAAGGTTTCTTTTTATCTTACATTCTTCTAACGTGAGTTTGAAGAATGCTTTCGCCAGTTTTGTGAAAAGCTTTAGTGGGGTGCTTTTGTTTTTCTCTCTTCTTTGTGCTTGAGAGGTGCAAAACCTCAAAAGTACAACAATTTGGTATCAGAACGCAAGTTTCGGGTTCAAATACTTAACTTGCTATCTTATTCATCGTGTTACCAAACAAGAAAATAGAAAGTTCATGATCCTCTTCAATGGATCTTCAATTAAAAAATCAAAAATTAAGAACTACAGTCCTTGAACGAGACAATAAAAGAATTAAAGCACAGCTAGATAGCTTGGCGAAATCAATAAGGCATCTGACTAAATTGGTTGAAGATTTAGTGCTTCAAAATCCGCTACCAGACCCGCCACAATGCCTACAACCTCCACCACCACCAAGACACAACATACTAATGTTATCACGGCGTCTCCAACTTTGAGGTCCACCAATTCAACCGCATCGAGCAGGATATATTGAGCAAGAAGAAGAAGCTATAGCTGACCAAGGCATCAGAGTACCAAGGTACCATGCCCAATATGATAAATAATCAGATAATCAACTAAGTGAAGAGGACGAAACTGATGAATACTATTATCAAATAGACGAGGAATATGCATTGGATCAACAAGATGAGGATTTACCACCAAAGGTTTATGACGATCCACTGGATTATCCAGCCATGTGTGTTGTTGACTTTTCAATTTTCAGAGATGCTCAACAAAATATTGACTTGATTGTTGACTTTTATCATTCCAAACAAGTTAGCATATTGTGTTAATCTTAAATTCCATAAAAATATGCATGAGCAAGAGGAAGGATTACCTAGAAAGGAGTAGATAATGGAGAGTTTGAAGTATATTGGAGAAACAAGATATCTTCACCTCATAAATATATATATATATATATATATATATATGGACATCATCAAAGTGATTGTTGGTTTACGAGCATAGCAATTGATGCAGTCTCAAGAAGAGCGTTGATCTCTATGTTTAATTCAAATCTAGACATGGAGTTTGCTAAGTTTCATGTAGTTCTAATATCAATAACTTCATATTGTAAGTTGAAGTTTGAGAGTCAACATAGAAAGATTACATGGTGAAGGCTTGGTAGAAAATTGAAACTTAGAAAGTGGGATTTGGTTCGACCACGTTCTAAGTTTTCTTACAACGTGAAGAAGCTCTATGATAAACTAGCAAGATGTAATTTGAAACCCGGTGAGCATTAGGCACCTATTATTTACTATAGCAAATCTCGTGCCATCTATGGAAGTTGTTAGACTCGAGGACGAGTCTTTTACAACCAGGGGAGAATGATGCAAGATTAAGAAAGCTAAAAATTCAAGAAGTCCAAGAATCCAATCAAGATTAGGATTTCTTTTCCTTAAAAATTAGGATTTCGTATTTCTTGCTTCCTAGTAATTTAATTCTTGTTTTAGTATAATTATGTTTGTAGTTCTAGTCAAACAAGGACTATTAGTTGGTATCCCGTTCTTACTAGAATTCTTTTTCCTATTTTAGTTAGGATAGGTTGTTTTAGCCTTATTCTTATTCTAGTTTAATTAGAATTAGTTTTTCTTAACCTTATCAATTTTACTCACTGTAAAACCTATTTAATTGGCTTAATATGCTGAAAATAAAGGGGGTGATTAGTTTTTCTAAGCTCTTGCTTCAAAAACGTGATTTACTTTTTATTTTATTTTTCTTCCTTTATTCAATGCTTCTTGCAATCTTGCGGGATTGAAGAAAGTATGGATGAGGTTTCTTTCATCTTACATTCTTCTAACGTGAGTTTGAAGAACGTTTTTGCTAGTTTTGTGAAAAACTTTAGCGGGGTGCTTTTGTTTTTGTCTCTTCTTTGTGCTTGAGAGGTTCAAAACCTTGAAAGTACATCACCTCCGCAAGGATTAGCTCCCATAACCCATCAACATTGGGCACACAAATTCGGCCCTAAAATCTCAACACCTCATCATCACCAATAGTCACCTCCTTGGAATCACCATGATGCACTATGTCCTTCAGTACAAGCAAGTGGGGATCATCATACTGACGCGCCTTAATGCGCTCAAACAAAGAAGACCGTGAAACCACGTAAGCAAGAATCATGCTAGGCTCCACAATATCTAACCTCACGAACCTGTTGGTCAAAGCCTGAACATCCAAAGCTAACGGTCTCTCCCCAGCTGGGATAAAAGACGGACTACCCATGTTCTCAGCCTTCCTACTCAAAGAATTGGCCACCACATTGTTCTTCCTGTGATGATAAAGAATGGTGATATCATAGTCCTTTATTACCTCTAACCACCTCTATTGCCTCAAGTTCAGATCCTTTTACTTGAATAGGTGTTGTAGATTCCTGTCCGTGAACACTTCACATGACACACCGTAAAGATAGTGCCTCCAAATCTTAAACGCGTGAACAATGGCTGACAACTCCAAATCATGTGCTGGGTAGTTCTTCTCATGGGGATTCAATTGACCTGAAGCATAGGTAATCACTCTACCCTCCTGCATCAACACACACCTAATGCCAATCAGAGAAGTATCACAATAGACTGTATAAGAACCCGATGATGAAGGCAAGACCAAAAATGGAGTTATAGTCAAGGCAGTCTTGAGCTTCTGAAAGCTCACCTCACACTCATCACACCACCTTAATGGGGCACCCTTCTAAGTCAATCTAGTTAATGGTGCTGCAATGGATGAAAACCCCTCCACCAAAATAGCAATAATACCCAGCCAACCCAAGGAAACTCCTTATCTCAGTAGCGGAAGAAGGTCGGGCCAACTCTGAACTGCCTCAATCTTCTTTGGATCCACCTTAATACCCTCACTGGATACCATGTGGCCCAAGAATGACAAAACTTGCACTTAGAGAATTTAGCATATAACTTCTTCTCTCTTAAGGTCTGGATCACGATCCTCAAATGCTGCTCATGATCCTCCCGGCTATGAGAATACACCAAAATATCATCAATGAACCTGATGATGAAGGAATCAGGGTGTGGCTAGAACACGATGTTCATTAAGTGCATAAAAGCTACCGGAGTATTGATCAGCCCAAAAGACATCACCAAAAACTCATAATGACCATAGCGGGTCCTGAAAGCAATCTTCGAAATATGTGAAGCCCGGATCTTTGACTGATGGTACCCCGATCTCAAGTCAATCCTCGAGAATAGCCTAGTGCCTTGAAGTTGATCAAACAAATCATTAATACGCGGTAGTGGGTACTTATTCTTGACTGTAACCTTGTTCAACTTCCTGTAGTCAATCACATCCTCATCAAGCCATCTTTCTTCTTCAAAAATAGGACGAGCACCCTAAGGTGAGACACTCAGTCTGATGAAACCTTTATCAAGCAATTCCTGAAGATGTTCCTTTATTTCCTTCAACTCTATTGGTGCCATGCGATATGGTGGAATATAGATGGGTTGAGTGTCCGGCATCAGAACAATACTAAAATCAATGTCCCTATCGGGTGGCATGCCCGGTAGGTCTACTAGAAACACATCTAGAAACTCTCTCACTACCAAAACTATCTCAACGGTAGGAGTATCAGTACTCAAATCCCTCACAAAGTCTAAGTATGCCAAGCACCCCTTCTCAACAATCTGTTGTGCCTTCAAGAAAGACACCACCCTACTATGAACATGACCCAATAAACCTCTCCACTCCAACCTCGGCAACCTTGGCATAGCCAATGTTACGGACTTAGCGTGACAATCAAATAACGTGATATGGTGACAACCAATCCATCCCTAAAATCATATCAAAATCTACCATATTGAGTAACAGAAGGTCGACCCTAGTGTCATAACCCCCAACAATGACCAAACAAGAACGATAGACCTGGTCTACCATAATAGAATCCTTAATAGGCATAGACACATAAACATGGGTACTCAAAGAATCATGAGCAATATATAAGTATAAAGCACATAGGATGACACATACGAATAAGCGGAACCCGAATTAAATTAAACTTATGTATCTCTATGACAGACCTGAACAATACGCATGATGATAGCATCTAATTCAACAGCCTCAGTCCTACTAGGGAAAGCATAACAACGGGTCTGGCCTGCCCCTCTAGGACGTCCTCTATCTTCCTGTCCTCCAACCCTAGCTCGTTGTGCAAGTGGAGTAGCAACTGGAGCAGAAACCATAGAGTGAGTACCATGAGGAGGTCCTCCCTCTAAATCCTAGGACAATCCCTCACCGTGTGCCTAGTATCACCACACTCAAAACAACCTCTATGTGGTCGTGGTTGCTGCCCATACGGCTTAAATAACCATTGTAGGAACCTTGTGCAAGAGGTGCACTGGAAGATGGTTGTCTAAAATAAGTACCCTGGGGTCTTTAGATAGTTGGAGCACTACGAGTAGCCTGAAGTGCTGACTGAACTGGTTGACTGATGTAACCTCTACCATGACAAGCTGAAAATACAGAGCGGGAACCACTAAATCGTCCAAAATCTCGAGGCCTCATAGCCCCCTATCCCCTTTCTCCCGATCGCGGATACGCTCCAACCTCCTAGAAATCTCTACAACCTACTGAAATAGAGTATCAGTCTCCAACTCCTGGTCCATCCCAAATTTGAGACCATAACTGAGCTCCTCAATAAATCTGCGGACTCTTTCTATAACAGTGAAAACTAAAGTAGGTGCATGACGAGATAACTCATTAAACCTCATAGCATACTCGGACACAATCATAATCTACTAGCACAACTATTCAAAATTGGTGTGCAACGCATCAATGAGGGTCTATGGAATGAACTTCCTCAAAAATAAATCAGTGAATTGAGCCCAAGTAAGTGGAGTTGCATCTACTGGCCTACTCTTGTGAAGACCCGATAGATAATCTTATATTTTAAAACCTAATTCTACACTTTGAAGCCTTAAATACCTCATTTTAGCCTTCCTCAATTTGCGTGCACAGTTCGGGTATTTTTCGAAAAGATTTATGTTACAAACTGATAAAATATGAAATTTTTGCCTTAAAATCCATTTGAGTTGACTTTGATTAACGTTTTGAGCAAATAGACCTGGATTCGTATTTTGATGATCCATGTGGGTCCGTATCATGATTTGGAACTTGGGCATATGCCTGGAATCGAATTCGGAAGTCCCTAGCCCGAGTTATCGGACTTTGTTGAAATTTGAAAGTTTGAAAGCTTAATGACTTTGAAAGTTTGACCAATGTTTGACTTTATTGATATTGGGTCCATATTTTGGTTCCGAAATCCTGTATATGTCCAATACAATATTTATGACTTGTCTGTCAAATTTGGTAAGAAACGGAGTTGGTTTGATGTGATTCGGACGTTCGGTTGTGAAATTAAAAGTTCATGAGTTTTCTTGAAAATTTCCTTTGATTTGATTCTAAATTCATAGTTCTAGATGTTATTTTGGCAATTTGATTGCGCGAGCAAGTTCGTATGATATTTTTAGACTTGTGTGCATAATTGGTTTAGAGCCTCGAGGGCTCGGGTGAGTTTTGGATAGGCTATGGAGTGAAATGGGACTTAGAAATATTGTTGGTGTGTTTCAGTTCTGGTGCAGGCCTCTGATCTCACATTTGCGAGGTCAGGCTTCGCATTTGCGACCTCTAATGGGTTTGCATTTGCAAAGAGTAGCTGGGGCACCTCAAGTTTGCATTTGCAAACAAAGCTTCGCATTTGCGAAGTGGTTTAGGAGGGTACAGTGATCGCAATTGCTATCAAACGGTCGCATTTGCGCAAGGTCAAAGTTCGCATTTGCGAACAAATCATCGCAAATGCGATGACAGCAAGAATGGAAGGGACTTCGCATTTGCGAACCCAAAGGCACAAATGCGACATCTGCAACTGATCAAAATGGGAGTTAGACGGGATTTTTGTTCATTCTTCAAATTTTCAAAACAAGAAAACCCTAGAGGCGATTTGTCAAAGAACTCTTCTTCCCCATATCATTTTTAAGTGATTCTAATCCATTTTCTTTCAATATTTAACTACATTTCCTAAGATTTCAACCTAAAATCTAATGTTTTCATGGTGAAAATTGGGGGTTTGGGTAGACTTAGGGAGTTTTGCAAAATGGGGATTTAGACCTCAAATTGAGGTCGGATTCCAAAACAAATGGATTAACCGGGCTCGGGGGTGAATGGGTAATCGAGTTTTGGTCCGAATTTTGGGTTTGGACCAAGCGGGCCCGTGAGTTGACTTTTGTTGACTTTTTTAATAATGACCTAAATTGAATCCTTTACAATTGTGGGTAGTTCGTAAGGTTTAATTTGAATCGTTTGGTTGGTAATTTGCTAGATTCTATTAGTTCAAAAGCTTGTTTGTGAGGCAAAGTTGTGATTGAGCTTTGAGTGGACTTTTGGAGCGAGGTAAGTATCGTGGTTAACCTTGACTTGAGAGATTAGGACTTGTTTGTCTATTTGCTACAATTTTAGATGTTGGGTACAACGTATATGTGAGGTGACGAGTACTTATGCATTTTTGTAGGGTTAAAGCATGTGGTTGGGGACTTATTCCTTGTAGTTTATTGCTTACTTTAATCTTGGTATCCATGCTTAGACTAGTTACTTACTAAATTGATCGTTCTTATCGTGTTTATGGGCTTTTGTGATAATTGAGTATTGATTATAAAGTTGAGATTGGTATTGTGGAACCATTGTTGAAGTAAGGCTTGTTGTTGTTGATTCTATCTCCCTGGTATTACTTGTTCATTGTTATATGGTAAGGGAGAGTGTTAATGCATGAAGGGTGATGTCGTGCCATATTGTGAGTGTTAATGCACGAAGGTTGATGTCGTGCCATATTGTGAGTGTTAATGCACGAAGGGTGATGTCGTGCCATATTGTGAGTGTTAATGCACGAAAGGTAATTTCGTGCCATATTGTGAGTGTTAATGCACGAAGGGTGATGGCGTGCCATATTGTGAGTGTTAATGCATAAAGGGTGATGTCGTGCCATGTTATGAGAGTTAATGCACGTAGGGTGATGCCGTGCAAATTTTCTTCATTGTGTTTAGTTGTTTTCATTGGTTAAAAGCATGTTGACTGTTCTGGTTATCATTTTCGCTGTATCTCTTATAGCTTGTGCCCCTTTAGCATGTCCCCCTCCTAATAGTACATGTTTAGCTGTTATTGTTTTTTCTTTTACATATATAGTTATCTGCATAGGTTTATTATGTGGGTGTCTTTTCATAGCCTCGTCACTACTTCGTCGAGGTTAGGCTCGACGCTTATGAGTACATGGGGTCGGTTGTACTCATACTACGTTGTGCACTTCCTGCGCAGATTTTGGTACCACTCCTAGCTGATCGTGACGCTTAGTAGCTTGGACTTGCTTATTGGAGACTCAAGGTAGATCTGCTTGCGTCCGCAGACCTTGGAGTCCCCTTCTATCTCTCCTATTTTACTGTTTCTTTTCATTCAGAACAGTTGTATTTCTTTCAGACTCTGTTTGTAGAAAATCTTAGAAGCTCGTGAGTTGTGACTCCAGATCCGAATTGTATCAGATATTATAGGCTTTATGTTATTCCGCATTTGAGATTTAGCTTCTATTTAGCTTGATTGATTCTATTATTGAAATTGACTAAAGTTGGCTTAAAGAATTCTCTAACGTTGGCTTACCTAGCAAGTGAAATGTTAGATGTCATCACGGTCCCGAAGATGGAAATTCCGGGTCGCGACAAGTTGGTATCAGAGCACTAGGTTGTCTAGGTCTCATAATTCACGAGCAGGTTTAGTAAAGTCTTGAGGATCGGCACGGAGATGTCTGTATTTATCTTCCAAAGGCTATGAAGTTTGGGAACAGATTTCACTTTTATTCTTCTCTGTTATGCGATTTTGTTCTCTCATTCCTAATTGAACTCTTCTACTCTTATTCTCTCGCAGATGGATAGAATACGTAATGCATCTTCAGTTGAGAAGAATCCAGAGCCCCCAGTGGCAGCTCCTACGAGGGGCAGAGGTCGAGGTCGAGGCCATGCCAGAGGCCGAGGCAGGGGCAGAGCTCAGCCCAGAGCTCGAGCAGCAGCACCAGCAGTGGAGCCTCAGGTAGAATTTGAAGAGGAGGTTCCAGCCCAGACTATTCCTGTAGGAACCAGCTTAGGTCCCGGAGGGGTTCATCACCACCCCAGTGCTTCAGGATGCTTTGGTCCATTTGGTGGGCCTTATGGAGAGTGTGGCCCAGGCTGGCACATTTTCCATGGCACTAGCCGTCTCTTAGACTGGGGGAGGAGCACAAACTCCCACTACTCCTGCTCCGGAGCAGATGGCTCCCCAGTATTAGGCCCCAGCAGCTCCGCCAGTTGGAGTAGTTCAGCCGGTTGTTGCGGCACAGGCCAGTGATGGACCAACTATGTCTTCTGAGGGCTTATTGAGGTTGGGCAAGTTCACCAAGCTCTTTCTAGTTCACTTTAGTAGTGCACCTTCTGAGGACCCGCAGGATTATCTTAACCGCTGCCATGAGGTTCTGCGGAACATGAGGATAGTTGAGACTAATTTTGCTATGTTTCAGATGACGGGTTCCGCCAAGAGATAGTGGAAGGATTTTGTATTGACCAGACCAGCGGGGTCGCCTGCTCTTACTTGGGACTAGTTCTCTCAGATATTTCTTGAGAAGTTCCTTCCTATCATACTGAGAGAGGATTTTTGCAGGCAGTTGGAGCGTCTCCAGCAGGGCAGTTTGTCCGTCACCCAGTATGAGACCTGTTTTGTAGATATGGACCATCATGCTATTCTTCTGCTTCCTACCGAGAGAGAGGGTGGGGAGGTTTATCGAGGGACTTGCTCAGCCTATCAAGTTGCAGATGGCTAAGGAGACCGGGAGTGAGATTTCTTTTCAGACGGCTGCCAATGTTGCTAGGCGAGTCGAGATGGTTCTTACACAAGGGGGAGGTCAGGTGTCTGACAAGAGGCCTTGTCATTTCGGTGGGTTTAGCGGTGCCTCATCTGGAGGTAGGGGTGCTTTTGGTATAGGCCATCCTCCCAGGCCATTTCATTTAGCACTCCAGGCATCCCATGGTGCTTCAGGTGGTCGTGGCCCTCATATGCCTTATTCCGACCAGCTAGCCTACAGTGCACCACCAGCTCCTATTAGTGCACCTCCGCTCCAGAGTTTTCAGGGTGGTTACTTAGGTCGACAGGGTCAGTTTTAGGGTCAGCAGTCACAGCATGCGAGGTCCTGTTATACTTGTGGTGATCCGAGGCATATTGCTATATTTTGCCCTCGTGCATCAAGCAGTTCACAGCATTAGGGTTCTCGTGCCATGGTCCCGGCACGGGGTGCTTCACAGCCCGCTCAGCCAGCTAGAGGTAGGGGTCAGGCAGCCAGAGGTGGTGATCAGGCCATTAGAGGTGGAGGTCATGCCACTAGAGGTGGAGGCCAGCCAGTTAGAAGTCATCCTAGATATGTAGTCTAGAATGGTGGGGCCCAGCCTTGATGCTATGCTTTTCCAGCCAGGCTCGAGGATGAGTCATATTACACTCTTATCACACATACTTTTTTAGTTTGCAGTAGAGATGCTTTAGTTCTATTTGATCTGGGCTCTACTTACTCCTATGTGTCATCCTATTTTGCTTTAAATTTGGTTGTGCCTCGTGATTCTTTGAGTGCTCCTATGTATGTGTCCACACTTGTGGGAGATGCTATCATTGTAGACCGCATTTATCGTTCGTGTGTGGTCACCATTTGGAATCTTGAGACTAGTGTAGATCTTCTACTTCTCGATATAGTAGATTTCGATGTTATCTTGGGTATGAATTGGCTGTCACCTTATCGCGCTATATTGGATTATCACGCTAAGACAGTGACCTTAGACTTACCGGGATTGCCTCGATTAGAGTGGAGAGGGACTCCTGACCATTCTACCAGCAGGGTTATCTCTTATATGAAGGCTCGGCATATGGTCGAGAAGTGTCTAGCTTATTTGGCTTATGTCCGCGATTCTAGTGCGGAGGTTCCTACTATGGATTCAGTACTAGTTGTCCGTGAGTTTCCAGATGTGTTTCTTGCAGACCTGCCGGGGATGCCACCCGACAGGGACATTGATTTCTGTATTGATTTGGCTCTGGGCACTCAGCCCATTTCTATTCCTCTATATCGTATGGCCCCGCTAGAGTTGAAAGAATTGAAGGAGAAGTTGCAGGATTTGCTTGATAAGGGCTTCATTAGACCTAGTGTCTCGCCCTGGGGTGCGCCTATGTTGTTCGTGAAGAAGAAGGATGGATCGATGAGGATGTGGATAGATTATCGGTAGTTGAACAAAGTCACCATCAAGAACAAGTATCCATTCCCGAGGACTGATGACATATTTGATCAGCTTCAGGGTGCCAAGGTGTTTTCGAAGATTGATTTGAGGTCGGACTACCATCAGTTGAGGATTAGAGCATCTGATGTGCGTAAGACAGCTTTTCGGACTCGGTATGGGCATTATGAGTTTCTAGTGATGTCCTTTGGGTTGACAAATGCCCCAGCAGCATTTATGGATCTGATGAACCGAGTATTCAAGCCTTATTTGGAATCCTTTATGATTGTATTTATTGATGATATCTTGATCTACTCCCGCAGTCGAGAGGAGCACGAGCAGCATCTTCGGATTGTACTTCAAACTTTAAGAGACAGCCAGTTATATGCTAAGTTTTCAAAATGCGATTTTTGGTTGGACTCGATCGCTTTCTTGGGGCATATTGTATCAGTAGAGGGCATTCAAGTAGACCTTAAGAAGATTGAGGCAGTTCAGAACTAACCTAGACCCACTTCAGCCACGGAGATTTGGAGTTTCTTGGGATTGGCGGGTTATTACTGTCGGTTTGTGGAGGGGTTCACATCTATAGCATCCCTATTGACCAGGTTGACCCAGAAGGGTGCCCCGTTCAGATGGTCAGACGAGTGTGAGGCAAGATTTCAGAAGCTCAAGACTGCTTTGACTACAGTGTCAGTGTTGGTGTTTCCCACAGGTTCAGGATCTTATATGATATATTGTGATGCATCTCGTGTTGGGCTCGGTGCAGTATTGATGAAGGATGGCAGGGTGATTGCATATGCATCGCGGTAGTTGAAGGTTCATGAGAAGAATTACCATGTCCATAACTTAGAGTTGGCAGCCATTGTTCATGCACTAAAGATTTGGAGGCACTATCTTTATGGCGTGTCGTGTGAGGTTTTCATGGATCATCGGAGCCTACAGTATTTTTTCAAGCAAAAGGATCTTAATTTGAGACAGAGGAGGCGGTTGGAGCTATTGAAAGACTATGATATCACCATCTTGTATCATCCCGGGAAGGCCAATGTGGTGGCCGATGCTTTCAGTAGAAAGGCAGCGAGTATGGGCAGCCTTGCGTATATTCCAGTCAGTAAGAGACTGCTTGCATCAGATGTTTAGGCTTTGGCCAATCAGTTTGTGAGGCTGGATATTTCGGAGCCCAGCCGTGTCTTAGCTTGTACAGTCGCTTGGTCTTCCTTGTTTGAGCGCATCAGAGAGCGGCAGTATGACGACCCTCATTTGCTTGTCCTTAAGGATACAGTGCGGCACGGTGGTTCCAAGTAGGTTACTATTGGATATGATGGAGTTTTGAGGATGCAGGGTCGTGTTTATGTGCCTAATGTGGATGGATTTCGTGAGTTGATTCTTGAGGAGGCACACAATTCTCGGTATTCTATTCATCCGGGCGTCGCCAAGATGTATCGGGACTTATGGCAGCATTATTGGTGGAGGAGAATAAAGAAGGACATAGTTGCATATATAGCTCGGTGTCTAAATTGTCAGCAGGTAAAGTGTGAGCATCAAAGACCTGTTGGTTTGCTTCAGAAGTTAGAGATTCCTGAGTGAAAGTGGGAGCGTATCATTATGGATTTTGTTGTTGGACTCTCACGGACTCAGAGGAAGTTCGATGCAGTTTGGGTCATTATGGACAGGCTGACCAAGTCAGCACACTTCATTCTTGTGGCAGTTACATATGCTTCAGAGCGGTTGGCAGAGATTTACATCCGCGAGATCGTCCATCTTCACGGTGTTCCCGTATCTATCATTTATGATCGAGGTACGTAGTTTACCTCACACTTTTGGAGGGCAGTACAGCATGAGTTAGGCATGCAGGTGGAGCTGAGCACAGCATTTCATCCTCAGACGAACGGACAGTCCGAGCGCACTATTTCGATATTAGAGAATATGTCAACACTTGTGTTATAGACTTCGGAGCTTCTTGGGAACAGTTCTTGCTGCTCGCAGAGTTTGCCTACAATAACTGCTACTAGTCGAGCATTCAGATGGCTCCCTATGAGGCATTATACGGTAGGTGGTGTCGATCTCTAGTTGGATGGTTCGAGTAGGGGGAGGCTCGGTTGTTGGGTACAGATTTAGTATAGGATGCCTTGGATAAGGTCAAGATTATTCAGGATCGACTTCGCACACCTCAGTCCAAGCAAAAGAGTTATGCCGACCGTAGAGTTCGTGACGTTGCATTCGTGGTCGGAGAGAGAGTGTTGCTCCAAGTATCACCCATGAAGGGTGTGATGAGGTTCGGAAAGAAGTGCAAGTTGATCCCTAGGTATATCGGGCCTTTGAGATTCTTGAGAGAGTGGGAGAGGTGGCTTACAGGCTTGCGTTGCCACCGGGTTTATCAAAAGTTCATCTGGTGTTCCATGTGTCCATGCTCCGGAAGTATCACGGTGATCCGTCCCATGTGTTAGATTTCAGCTCTGTCCAGTTGGACAAGGATTTGACTTACGAGGAGGAGCCGGTGGCTATTCTAGACCGACAAGTTCGTCAGTTGAGGTCGAAGATTTATCCTTCAGTTCGAGTGCAGTGGAGAGGTCAGCCCATCGAGGCAGCTACTTGGGAGTCCGAGTCGGACATGCGGAGTAGATACCCCCACCTTTTCACCAGTCCAGGTACTTTTCTATGTCCGTTCGAGGATGAACGTTTGTTTTGGAGGTGGAGAATGTGATGACCCGATAGGTCATCTTATGTTTTAGAACCTAATGCTACGCTTTGAAGCCTTAAATACCTCATTTTAGCCTTCCTCGATTTGCGTGCATAATCCAGGTGTTTTTCTGAAAAGATTTTATGTTAGAAACTGAGAAAATATGAACTTTTTGCCTTAAAATCCATTTGACTTGACTTCGGTCAACGTTTTGAGCAAACAGATCCGGATTCATGTTTTGACGATCCCGCTGGGTCCGTATCGTGATTTGGGACTTGGGCGTATGCCTGAAATCAAATTCGAAAGTCCCTAGCCCGAGTTATCGGACTTTGTTGAAATTTGAAAGTTTGAAAGTTTAATGACTTTGGAAGTTTGACCGATGTTTGACTTTATTGATATCGGGTTTGTATTTTGGTTTCGGAACCCGGTATAGGTCCAATACTATATTTATGACTTGTCTGTCAAATTTGGTGAGAAACGGAGTTAGTTTGACGTGATTCGGACGTTCGGTTGTGAAATTAGAAGTTCATGAGTTTTCTTGAAAATTTCCTTTGATTTGATGCTAAATTCGTAGTTCTATGGATTATTTTGGCGATTTGATTGCGCGAGCAAGTTCGTATGATGTTTTTAGACTTGTGTGCACAATTGGTTTAGAGCCCCGAGGGCTCAGGTGAGTTTCGAATAGTCTACGGAGTGAAATTGGACTTAGAAATATTGCTGGTGTGATTCAGTTCTGGTGCAGGCCTCTGATCTCACATTTGCGAGGTCAGGCTTCGAATTTGTGACCTCTGATGGGTTCGCATTTGCGAGCAACTCATCGCATTTGCGAAGAGTAGCTGGAGCACCTCAAGTTTGCATTTGGGAACAAAGCTTCGCATTTGCGAAGTGGGTCAGGGGGGTACAGTGATCGCAATTGCGATCAAACGGTCGCATTTGCGGAAGGTCAAAGTTCGCATTTGCTAACAAATAATCGCAAATGCGATGACAGCAGGAATGGAAGGGACTTTGCATTTGCGATTGTTTCTTCACATCTACTGGGTTGGCATTTGCTAACCCAAGGTCGCAAATGCGACATCCGCAACTGATCCAAATGGGAGTTAGATGGGATTTTTGTTCATTCTTCAAATTTTCGAAACAAGAAAACCCTAGAGGCAATTTTTCAAAGAACTATTCTTCCCCAAATCATTGGTAAGTGATTCTAATCCATTTTCTTTCAATCTTTCACTACATTTCATAAGATTTCAACCTAAAATCTAGCGTTTTCATGGTGAAAATTAGGGGTTTGGGTAGACTTGGGTAGACGGGCTCGGGGGTGAATGGGTAATCGGATTTCGGTCCGAATTTCGGGTTTGGACCAAGCGGGCCTGGGAGTTGACTTTTGTTGACCTTTTTAATAATGACCTAAATTGAATCCTTTGAAATTGTGGGTAGTTCTTAAGGCTTAATTTGAATCGTTTGGTTTGTAATTTGCTAGATTTTATTGCTTTGGAGGCATATTTGAGAGGCAAAGCTGTGATTGAGCTTTGAGTGGACTTTTGGACCCTGTCAGTTTGAAAGTAGTAAGGTCAACCCCGCTCAACTCCGCTATGTCTATTGTGCGCAGAATATGGTGACACTAGTCTAGAAAGCCCTGTGCATCCTCAAAGGTTGTGCCACTGAAAGTAGGATAAAAATACTTGTTAAACCTCTCTAACCTCTTCTGCTCCTCCTTTGACGCCACTGGCCTAACCTTGGGCTGAACCACAATCACGGGTTGCATAGGCATAATACCTGAAGCCTGATCAACATGAGCCTGCTGCATTGGAGTACGGGCGGTGGGAGTTTGAGCTCCTCCCCCAGCCGGTGAAGTAGATGGTGCAATTAGGATCAATCCCACCTGAGCCAATGTACCATAAATTCTTAGAAAATGCGCCAAAGTCTCCTGAAGTAGAGGGGTAGAAACAAGTGCCTCGGGTGCCTGCTCCCCAACCGGAGCTACTGGTGGCTCCTCAGTCGCGGCCCTAACACGGCTTGCAGCACGTGTTTTACCTCTACCTTGGCCTCTGCATCGGCCTCTAACAACACTAATACGAGGAAGCATCATCAGTAACTGAAGCACGTGTCCTCACCATTTGTGAGAGAATAGAATTGAAGGGCTCAAATTTCGAAAAGAATAAATATGCACGATAAGGAATAAAAAAAGTAGAATTTCCTAATAGTTCCGTAGCCTCTCAAAGATAAGTACGGACGTCTCCGTACTCCGAAAGACTCTACGAAACTTGCTTTTGACTCGTAGAACCTATGAACCTAGAGGTCTGGTACCAACTTGTCACGACCCAAAATCCCACCTTAAGGATCCCTATGGCACCTACCAGTGGTCTCAAAGACTAGGTAAGCCTATCACACAACAATATCAGATAGAATATAACAACTTAATGTTAAATAAAACTAAGAAGGTGGCTCAAAACATAGCCCATATGTAATATAGAAATCACAATTCCAAACTCCAGTAATACAGATTCATAAGCTCTACAAGAGGTACATATTAAGTCTCAAAAGACAGCACTATTTGGAATACAATAATGAATAGGAAGGAACAGTAGAAAGTGACTCTGAGGCCTGCAAACGAAACAACACGTATACCATGAAGTCTCCACAGCAACTCAGGATCCACTCGCTAACGACCGGCATGCTCTAAGGTACCTGGATCTGCATAAAAATATGTAGAAGTATAGTATGAGTACAACACAGCCGGTATCCAGTAAGTATCAAGACTAACCTCGGTGGAGTAGTGATGAGGTTCAAGTCGAGACACTCACAAGACACAACATGTGCAGAATATCAATATAAAACTAACAACGAAAATCATAACCAAATAAATAGAAACAAAGAATTCACATGTGATAACACGGCAAATTAACCAAAACATGTAATGCACAAAATGAATCATTTAAGGAAAACAATGATCAACCCGTTCCAACACAAGAATAACATCAAGAATCACCCTGAAGTACCACATAACATAATCACAAATCACCCTTATGAGGTCGTGTGAGATACTCAACGAAATATTTCCCCTTACATAGCTACACGCATATAAGCACCCTTATCTCGCCGTGTGTGCATCATAATCAAGTATCTCCACTTACTTGAAACACACGCATATGCCCCCTTATCGTGCCGCATGAGCATCAATATACACACCACCCTTATGTCGCTGCATGCACATCTCATTCACAAAACAACAATCAACCGCACCACAGGGGAACATATGCCACCATATCGCCCAAACAACAATACCAAAGCCACAACACTATATAGCCCACGAATCAACAATAATATGCACAAGAATCACAACATTAACACAAGGGTACGGGGAGTGAACAACAATAAAAACTCGCACCACAAATGTCCATATGCCACAACTTTCCAAAAAGTCAACAATACCAATGTTTCCACAATAAATAACCAATGGCTCAACCACAATATGTATAGGAATCTCAACAATAATAAAATGAATGAGAATTGCTCAACAAGGAAAGATATCTCAACAATTAACTACTTCACCTCAATGTGATAACGGCTTTTACAACTTCAACACCAATAACTCAATAAGAAGATATTCCACGAAATAACAGCTTCAAGTAAAAGTAATTCAACAATTACGAAGGTAACAAGACAATAAGGAAAGTAACAACTTTTACTAAAGCATATGAGAGCAAGTATAATAAGTAAGAGGTGGAACAAGTGCTAAAAACATCAAATTAAATATGTAAGAGTAGATTAACACATGTAAGAGTAGACTGACAACGAAAGATATAACACATTATGATAATTCAATTAAAGGCATGGAAAGAGTCTAAATAACCTAAACCAGTCAAACACCACATATAGCCCGTGTACACACTCGTCACCTCGTGTACGCGTCTTCCACATAACACAATTAATATAATCAACCCAAATCCTAAGGGATAGTTCTCCCACACAAAGTTAGGTGATCCGTTCCATGTGTTAGATTTTAACTCTGTCCAGTTGGACAAGGATTTGACTTACAAGGAGGAGCCGGTGGCTATTCTAGCCTAGCAGGTTCGTCAGTTGAGGTCGAAGAGTTATCCTTCAGTCCGAGTGCAATGGAGAGGTCATCCCGTCAAGGCAGCTACTTGGGAGTACGAGTCGGACATGCGAAGTAGATATCCCCACATTTTCACCAGCCCAGGTACTTTTATATCTCTGTTCGAGGATGAACGGTTGTTTTAGAGGTGGAGAATATGATGACCCGATAGGTCATCTTATGTTTTAGAACCTAATTCTGTGCTTTGAAGCCTTAAATACTTCATTTTATCCTTTTTCGATTTGCGTGCGCAGTCTAGGTATGTTTTCGAAAAGCTTTTATGTTAAAAACTGAGAAAATATGAAATGTTTGCCTTAAAATTTATTTGAGTTGACTTCACTCAACGTTTTGAGCAAACAGACCTGAATTCATGTTTTGACGCCCTCGGTGGGTCTGTATCGTGATTTGGGACTTGGGCGTATGCCTGGAATCAAATTCGAAAGTCCCTAGCACGAGTTATCAGACTTTGTTAAAATTTAAAAGTTTGTAAGCTTAATGACTTTGAAAGTTTGTCCAATGTTTGAATTTATTGATATCGAGTCCGTATTTTGTTTCGGAACCCGTTATAGGTCCAATACTATATTTATGACTTGTCTGTGAAATTTGGTGAGAAACGGAGTTGGTTTGACGTGATTTGGACGTCCGGTTGTGAAATTATAAGTTCATGAGTTTTCTTGAAAATTTCTTTTGATTTGATGCTAAATTCATAGTTCTAGGTGTTATTTTGGCGATTTGATCGCGCGAACAAATTCTTATGATATTTTTAGACTTGTGTGCACAATTGGTTTAAATCCTCGAGGGGCTCGGGTGAGTTTCGAATAGGCTACGGAGTGAAATTGGACTTAGAAATATTGTTGGTGTGTTTCAGTTCTGGTGCAAGCCTCTGATCTCGCATTTGCGAGGTCAGGCTTCGAATTTGCGACCTCTGATGGGTTCGCATTTGCGATCAACTCAGCATTTGAGAAGAGTAGCTGGAGCACCTCAAGTTCGCATTTGCGAACAAAGATTCGCATTTGTGAAGTGGGTCAAGGGGGCACAGTGATCGCAGTTGCGATCAAACGATCGCATTTGCGCATGGTCAAAGTTCGCATTTGCGAATAAATCATCGCAAATGCGATGACAGCAGGAATGGAAGGGACTTCGCATTTGCGATTGTTTCTTCACATCTACTGGGTTGGCATTTGCTAACCCAAGGTCGCAAATGCGACATCCGCAACTGATCAAAATGGGAGTTAGACGGGATTTTTGTTCATTCTTCAAATTTTCAAAACAAGAAAACCCTAGAGGCGATTGTTCAAAGAACTATTCTTCCCCAAATTATTGGTAAGTGATTCTAATCCATTTTTTTCAATCTTTCACTAAATTTCATAATATTTCAACCTAAAATCTAGTGTTTTCATGGTGGAAATTGGGGGTTTGGGTAGACTTAGGGATTTTTGCAAAATGGGTATTTAGACCTCAAATTAAGGTTGATGACGTCCAAATCCACTATAAAAAGTAAATGGACACGGTCGCATGCAATATAATTTACCCAACTATGAGTCAGGGTCGAATCCCACAAAGAATAATATATAGGCGATTAGGAATATAAGAGAATTATCACTTATTATGCAATGCCAAACACTTAGAATGGTTGTTTAGAAAATATTATAGCTAAATGCGAAAATGTAAACTAACCTAGAAAGCAAGTAAAATGATCAATGGCTACAAGCATGGGTGCATCGGGATTTACACTCAAGTAACGATCCAATATATTTCACACTTTATAAATATTATTTATTAGCCTCGGGTAATAATTCTATATTAGCTTTTCTCGAAGACTAACAAGACTTCCAAATTGAATTATCCCTAAAATAATTAAGAGATTAAGCACACCCGAATATGGCTACAAGTAATTCATTCCTATCCCTAGATAGAATCTATAATGTGAGGGTTAACGCCTCAAGTTCTTGTTAATTAATCTTTCCCAACCCCGAACTATTTTTCTCAAAATTAATCCGAAGTAAATGGGCGAGTCCTAGGGTTAGCTAATCCCTTTGGAAACATTTAAGAACAAGAATAATTAAAGAAACAATAGCTCGCTTCATAATAAATAAAAATCGTTCAATACATAAGCACAACAAGGTATTTAATCCACACTTTAAATATGAATATTTCCATAAACAAGATTCAAGTGTTGGAAATAAATACTACACACTTAGATATATAATACAAAGCAAGGAAATGAAGAAATGAGCATAAAGGAGTAAGCAATTCTCAACCAAAAGCTTCAAATCTTCAAGATCCAAGTGTGTGTGCAAGAACCCTAGCTTCCAAGACTTGTTCTCTTTAGTATATGGACTGAAAATAAGCCAAAGATCTTCCAAGAGATGATATGATGTCCTGATATGAGCTAGGTCGTATATTAAATGGTTTGGGGTCAAAATTGTGAAATTCCAGAACTGCCTAGAGTTCTGCCAAGATTTGTGAATCGCGATCGCGAAACAGGGTTTGCGATCGCGAAGAGTAATTCTGTAAAGTATTGCGATCGCAGACTACAACATGCATTCGTGTAGAGCATTTCAGAGCATTTGACCAGCTTCTTCATCGCGTTCGCAGAACTTGCCCTGCGTTCGCGATGTATTATTTCCTCCAGAATCGCGTTCGCGATTATACCTTCGTGTTCGCGAAGGTTGCCTTCCTCCTTCTTTGAGATCGCGTACAGAACTTGCGTTCGCGAAGGTTTGTTGTTCTGAAGCTCCGCGTTCGCGTCTAACCCTTCGCGTTCGCGAAGGGTAATTCACTGGGCAGTATTTTGTTTGCATTTTAGCTTCTTTTTGACTTGTTTTCACATGGTTTCTTCACCACCACTCCTAAATCACTTGATACCTGAAATATGCCAATAAGCCTCAATAAATGCCTAAATTTCTCAACAAAGTCATACAGAAGCCTAAGTATCAAGAGGAGATAAGTGGGTAAAATACCAACTTATCAGAGGTCGGATTCCAAAACAAATTACATAACCGGGATCGGGGGTGAATGGGTAATCGGATTTTGGTCCGAATTTTGGGTTTGGACCAAGCGGGCCCGGGAGTTGACTTTTTCAATAATGACCTAAATTGAATCCTTTGCAATTGTGGGTAGTTCTTAAGGCTTAATGTGAATCGTTTGGTTGGTAATTTGCTAGATTCTATTAGTTTGGAGGCTTGTTTGAGAGGCAAAGCTGTGATTGAGCTTTGAGTGGACTTTTGGAGAGAGGTAAGTGTCATGGTTAACCTTGACTTGAGGGATTAGGACTTGTTTGTCTATTTGCTGCAAGTTTAGATATTGGGTGCAACGTATATGTGAGGTGACGAGTACTTATGCGTTGTTGTCGGGTTAAAGCATATGGGTGGGGACTTGTTCCTTGTAGTTTATTGCTTACTTTGATCTTGTTATCCATGCTTAGACTAGTTACTTACTAAATTGATCGTTCTTATCGTGTTTACAGGCTTTTGTGATAATAGAGTATTGATTGCAAAGTTGAAATTGGTATTGTGGAACCATTGTTGAAGTAAGGCTTGTTCTTGTTGATTTTATCTCCCTACTATTACTTGTTCATTGTTATGTGGTAAGGGAGAGTGTTAATGCATGAAATATGATGTCGTGCCATATTGTGAGTGTTAATGCACGAAGGGTGATGCCGTGCCATATTATGAGTGTTAATGCACGAAGGGTGATGTCGTGCCATATTGTGAGTGTTAATGCACGAAGGGTGATGTCGTGCCATATTGTGCGTGTTAATGCACGAAGGGTGATGTCTTCCCATGTTATGAGAGTTAATGCACGAAGGGTGATGCCGTGCAAATTTTCTTCATTGTGTTTAGTTGTTTTCAATGGTTAAAAGCATGTTGACTGTTCTGGTTATCATTTCTGTTGTATCTCTTATATCTTGTGCCCCTTTAGCATGTCCCCCTCCCAATAGTACATGTTTAGATGTTATTGTTGTTTTCTTATACATATACTGTTATCTGCACAAGTTTATTATGTGGGTGTCTTGTCATAGCCTCGTCACTACTTCGTCAAGGTTAGGCTCGACACTTATGAGTACTTGATGTCGGTTGTACTCATACTACACTCTGCACTTCTTGTGCAGATTTTGGTACCAGTCCTAGCTGATCGTGAGGCTTAGCAACTTGGACTTACTTATTGGAGACACAAGGTAGATCTATTGGCGTCCGCAGACCTTGGAGTCTCCTTCTATCTCCCCTATTTTACTGTTTCTTTTCATTCACAACAGTTATATTTCTTTCAGACTCTGTTTGTAGAAAATCTTAGAAGCTCGTGAGTTGTGACTCCGGATCCGAATTGTATTAGATATTATGGGCTTTATGTTATTCCGCATTTGAGTTTTAGCTTCTATTTAGCTTGATTGATTCTGTTATTGAAATTGACTAAAGTTGGCTTAAAGAATCCTCTAGCGTTGGCTTGCCTAGCAAGTGAAATGTTAGGCGCCATCACGGTCCCGAAGGTGAGAATTCTGGGTCCTGACAACTCTCCTCATAAGTCTGCCAACATCAATATGCTGACCCTGTCAGTTTGAAAGTAGTAAGGGCAACCCCGCTCAACTCCACTATGCCTATTGTGCGCAGAATATGGTGACACTAGTCTACAAAGCCCTGTGCATCCTCAACAATTGTGCCACTTAAAGTAGGATGAAAATACTTGTTGAACCTCTCTAACCTCTTCTGCTCCTCCTCTGACGCCACTGGCCTAACCTCGGGCTGAACCGCAATCACGGATTGCATAGGCATAACACCTGGAGCATGATCAACATGAGCCTGCTGCATTGGAGTACGGGCGGTGGGAGTTTGAGCTCCTTCCCCAGCCTGTGAAGTAGATGGTGCAATTGGGATCAATCCCACCTGAGCCAATGTACCATAAATTCTTAGAAAATGTGCCAAAGTCTCCTGAAGTAGAGGGGTAGAAACAAGCGCCTCGAGTGCCGGCTCCCCAACCGGAGCTACCGGTGGCTCCTCAATCGCGGCCCTAGCACGGCCCCTCGCTGCAGCACGTGCTTTGCCTTTACCTTGGCCTCTGCCTCGGCCTCTAGCAACACCGATACGGGGCAGCATCATCAGTAACTGAATCACGTGTCCTCACTATTTGTGAGAGAATAGAATTCAAGGGCTCAAATTTCGAAAGAAATAAATATGCACGATAAGGAATAAAAGAAGTAGAATTTCCTAATAGTTCAGTAGCCTCTCAAAGATAAGTACGCACGTCTCGTACCTCGGTTGAGGCATGGTACCTCGGTTGTGATTCTTATTGTGCATTCTATATTGGAACGGCTCATTGATTGGATAGTTATTGTTTTTCCTTAAAATATTTCACTTGTATTTTGATTGTATTTGGTTATTTATTGATATTCTTATGTTGGAACCATTATGACTTCTTGTGCGAGTCATGCATTCTATGTGATTTGTTGTGTTGCTTTAATATGCCAATATGTGCCTCTATTGTTACTTGGTAAATTGCTTGTCAAGATGAATTTACTTACGTTGAGCCATTATCTCATATTCTGTTGAGTTGTTGGCAGCATAACGGCATCAAATAAAAGAATTATTAACATGCTTTATTTTATGTGACTTTTAATATAGAACTCATTCTTTCTCGGTGGTTTACTATTTTTAAATGGTTATCACATTTTAATTTAATTGAGTTCTCAAATTAAATTCATTACCCCATTTGATGTTTTACTTTACTTAAAATTGTTATCACGCTTTACTTTAACAAATTGTATATTTAATTCATTAACTCATTTGATATTTTGCTTTATTTTTAAAACATTATTTCACTTTACCTGATTGATTTATAAACTAAACTCATTTGATACTCCATGTTTGTATAAATTATACTTTATTTTACTTTATCTGATTTTAAAATTAACTCATTATCTCATGCCTTACTTTATTCAAGATTGTTATTATGCCTTATTATATTTAAATAAATCTCTCGAACATTTTATTTGGCATTTGACACAGATACAATGAACATGGTTGCACGTGGATTTTGTCGTGCGAAGGTGGCTGATAATTTGGGCACGGTGTGCCATGTGTGTATGATTCGGGATTGTGGCTTATGATATGTGATTACGAGGTGTGGTGCCTCGGGGTAACTCTTATTGTAAGTCATGCGTTGAGAACGATTTGGTTACTTGAATTGTCATTTGCTCCATTAATTGAGTTCATTCATATTTCATCTGCATTCTAATTATCTTGCGGCTTTATTACCCGTTTACTTCTTACTGCCATTTGTATTTCTATTATTCCGTTATTGATTGTATATCAATAATATTTTTGATGCTAGCCTTACATTGATGTTCTTTCCATTGTTAGCTTTATGTTAATATCTTGTACATGTTTCTATGTCTAGTAGGTGTCTTGACCTAGCCTCATCACTACTCTACCGAGGTTAGGCTTGATACTTATTGGGTACCATTGTGGTGTACTCATACTACGCTTTTGCATATTTTTTTGTGCAGATCCAGGTACTTCGGATCGCGTTGGATTTAAGAGTTGTGTTTGAGCGGTTGGAGACTTCAAATTATACCTGTCGTTTCGTTCACAAGCCTCGGAGTCACCTCCTCATATTATCTTTGCTACTGTTTATCTTCGTTCCAAAGCAGTATTGTACTTAGAGATTCTAGTGTATCTCAGTAGAGCTTATGACTCTGTACTACCGGTTCTGGGGATTGTATAACTATTGTTCAGCTTTAGTTACGTTATTTTATATTTATCAGTTTAATTCTTATATAGTTGAATTGGTTATTTCTGTTAGATCTCTTCATGTACTAGACTTACCTAATCTTGGAGACTAGGTGTCATCACGACATCCTAAGGTGAGAATTTGGGGTTGTACAGTTCACAAGTTTGACTGAGAGTTGACTTTGGGGCTACTGGGATTATTGTTCTGGGAATTGGAATAGGTCATTTCATCAGTTGGTATTTTTGTGCAAAGTTCGGGTTCATTCCGGATTGGTTAGGCTTCGGATGATTGGTTTGAAGTTGAAAGTTTATGAACTTAAGAGATTGATCTTCATCGACAATTCTTAGTTTTGATGTTATTTTTAGTATTTTTAGCCTTTGGATAAGTTTGGAATATGTATTTATATTGGTTGGTATAATTAGACTGGGTCTTGTGGGGCTCGAGTGATTTTTGGGAGTGGTTTATGACTATTTCGGAGTTTGCATTGATTGTTGGTTCATGTACACCGCATCTGCGGAGGATTGGTCATAGATGCGAAGTCGCACCTACACATAAGGTATTCAGCTATTTTATTCATTGCTTATTGATGATATTTCATTCGAGTTGTGTTATTTGTTGTTTGGCTTACCTAGCGAGTTGGATTAGGTGTCATCACGACTTGGCGGAATTTTGGGTCATGACAAATTGTGTAAGTGCACTTTATTAGTTTTGGCTGTTACTAAAAATATTATTGATACGAACAGTTTTTATTTTAATTTTTTATTCTGATCGATCATCTCTTTCATTATTCAATCTTATTAATTTATATGCTTGATTAATGATACTTTTTATTTTTTTCAATTAGATTTATTTGTTCTATAGTAAGTCTATCAACATAAATTTAAAACTGAGAAATAGTAACATGATATTTAAAAAAAATCAAGAAAGATACGAACGTTGAGAATATAAAGGGGTAAATAAGCAATTTAAAAAACTCAATTGAGATAGGAGGGAAATAATGTCTATTATTCAAATTTGGAGCGAGAGTTTATGTTTTAAAGCAAAGTTCGAGATTATAAATTATATTCAGCCATTTTCTTTTTTCTTGCTCATAAATACTATTACTTGTAATAATATGACATTATTTGTTAGTAACAATTGACAGAGAATATAAACGTTTCAATGTGGTTTATAGACGCATGAATTAATTTGATCCGGAAATATGAAATAAACAGAAACAAAAGTAAGATTATGAATTAAATTTAAAGAAAATACAAGCCTGGTTATGAACTTAGCCTCTCCGGTAACAGAAGTGAGAACAATATTCAAGAATAAAGACGAAGTATTATGAGATGAGAGCTGACTTAAGCTTTTATGTACAGAATGTTTTGTGTCCACAATAAATGCTAATTCTCCTATTTATAGCTTTATTTTGAGAGACAAGTAACCAAAATCAAGCTCCTCTTAAATGAGAATAAAACCATCATTGATGGATGCATAACAATCGGCTATAAATGCAAATATTCTTTGTAACGGCTGCTCATTGAATGCCAATCGGTGTCAATTCTTTGAATCTTTATCATTGGTTACTCTGTCTTCGAAATTCATCTAACATCAGTCAAATGCTTGCAACCGGTATCTACTATTTGCTGACTCACATCCTATCTGTCTTCAGCTCCATGTGTCACCTCTTCATTGTCATTAACTAATTTTACCGCATACAGTTTTTAATTATGAGTAATATTTACTTCTAATTCTGACCACTATATGATGAGCCTTTCCAATTGAAATGACTCTTCATCGAGAGGCAATGCTTATTTTTTGCATATGTATTTAATGAGTGCTTAAACATTTTATTTTCCAACTTCTTTAGTACTTTTCCCCGACTTACTTTAATTGGGTATAGTTGATATTATTGTATGACTTACATTATATACTTTTTTATATTATAAACTATATTATAACTTTTAATTACTAAATTTATTAAAGAATATTTGATCGCACATTTGTTTTTTTTTTTGGGGGGGGGGGGGGGGGGGGCGAGGATTTGACGGTTTGCCATTTTGTTCAGGAAATTCAGTAATTCACAAACCCAAATTGTGAAATACTCATATATGCCTGCAATTCCAACAAAGAACCGATATGAAGTTGGACAGACGGCAATTCATCAATTATGGATTTGACTGTTTCACCCAATGAATTGCATCTCCTAATGGTCAATAACTGGAAAATACTAGTAATAGAAAGGCTTAATACACTGTGTCTTATTTTTGAAAGTATATAGGTAATGTCGACAATGAGAGGCAAGCTACAAAGGCACAAGATAAGAGTATATAACTATATGATCGACTCTCACGTTAGTCATTGCCTCTTGGGGAAAATTGATAGTGGCATCTTGACGAGGTGATGTAAAGATCCCGTTAAAACAATTTGACCAAAAGTAAAGTCATCAAGAGGCTGGGTGACATTGAGTCTAATGTGCAAATGTTGGGTTCCTTGTGGAGCTATTTTAAACCAAGATGGTTGTATATCAACCATCACTCCTTTTGGTGGCAACACTGCACTAACATACGTCTCTGCTTTGCTTCCCACATTCATGACTGTCCGATGTACTAGTCGCGATCCATTAAGGGATGTTATTGTAATCGAAGGCAAATTTAGGTCCGATGGATTCTCAAATAACTCACCACAAACTCCTCCTGTTGCACTTTTCACTATTGCACTATCAATATTTGGTAAAGAACACAGGAAACTGATGTAATCCTCGTACCCTGTCTCAATAAGAATAAATAAATGAGATGAAAGATCAGCACTTTTGGTAACTCAACTTAGAATTTGTCATGTCAAATTGTTCCTTAAAAAAAACATCAACTTCAAATTGTTTACGTTCTAACTAATAAGAAAACATAACTATTTCTGTAGTCTTTGATCCCTGGTCTTCAGCCAATTGTAATTTTCTTTTGCAAATTAGTAATTAGGATCTGTATTGTCCTTTTCTATCTTGAGCAGCTTCGCTCGTAATGGAATAGCATAACCATTTTTATCACTCAAGTCAAGGCGGACAATTCGTCACCATTAATCCAGCCACTCAAATTAACTGGAAGCAGCAACTACCTAACATGGAATGTATGATCTCACCTCATACATTCCTTGTCCACCGGCCATAGATCCTGAATGAAAAACTTGACGATTGCACCTCTGGTTGCCAACTGCTCATGCAGCTTGGACGAAACTTGCTCAACAATACGCAAGTAAGTCCCAATCACGACTCTATAGATTTCATACCTCACCAAATTATAGTACACTTTGTACATTCAGCTATTTGTGCTATCCTTGGCTACGTCCCTATTCTAATCATAATCTTGATCTTATGTCCAAGTCGTGTGTTCTTTGGGTATTCCACAAAATTACCAGTGTTTTGACCCATCCACTTCCAAAGTTTTTTCTTATCTCGCTATGTTGTTTTTATAGAAAATAATTTTCCCTTCTCTACCATGTTTCTTCTCCTACCTCGGGTTTCCGAATCCACTCCTCATTCTTGACTTGATGTTATACCTACTGACCACACTCCACCTGCATCATCAAAGGCCACTACACCTATACTCACTCCTGATATCTCCTCAGTTCCCTCAATATCTACTCCCGTATCCATGCCATTGGATGTCATAATTTCACCACCCACTACTCCAGCTCCGCTCACTACAATAATATCAACAGTCTCATGTCCAACTGCTCCTATTCTGTAATTGAGTGAAGATGCCTCAAACTCTTCTTTGCAACAGGTAAATAGTCCACTTCATCCACCAGCTCATGTAGTCACTCGGTCCCAGCACAATATCTTCAAACTGAAGAAACCACTTGATTATTCAGCTCTCTTAGAATCAGCAGGTCCTATTTTTTAGGATTTTGCCCTGAATTTCTAATCTATTAGGATTCCCTTTCTTGAAGGAAGGAAAAAAAACTCCTAAAAGGAATAAATCTCATTCATATGCATTATTCTTTTCTTGGAGGAGAAGTTTTGTACTTCTACAAATTGACGTTTTCTTCTCACAATAAGAACAACAACAATAGCATCCATAATGTAGTCATTAAAGAGTCTTGTTTAGGGGAGATTTTTCTCTCAATAGTTTTATATTTTTATACTAGTTTGCATTGTTAGCTTCCGCATGCGTCATGTTATTTAGATCCCAACACTATTGTGGCTCCTCGCACATACACAGAAGTAGTCCAGCATGGAAAGATCCAATGCATGAAGAAATTGATGCCCTTGTCCGCAACAAGACTTGGTCCCTCGTTCCTCCATCTGCAAACCGAAATATCATCGGCTGCAAGTGGGTTTTTCGGGTCAAACAAAAATCAGATGAAATCTAGATCGATTCAAAGGTTGGCTAGTTGCAAAAGGATTTCATCAGCGCCCTGGTATTGACTTCACCTCAACTTTCTGTCCAGTGGTAAAACCAACTACTATCCGTCTGATTCTCACTTTGGCCACATACTCCAAATGGCTTCTTTATCAACTTGATGTGAATAATGCATCTCTCCAAAGGTAAACTAGAGGATGAGGTTTACATTGAGCAACCCCCTAGTTTTGTCAACTCTAAGTATCTTACTTATGTTTGCAAACACCATAAGGCAATTTATGGTCTTCGCCAAGCCCCTAGTGCATGTTATAATAAATTCAAGAATTTATTTGCTCTATTGGGTTTGTTGGTTCTAAGTCGGATACCTCACTTTTTACAATGCATGGTCTGACCTATGTTGTGTTTCTATTTTTCTATGTCGATGATATTATATTGACAGGTTCTTCTGATGCAAACGTACTTGAAGTGAATACAGCTCTAGCAGCCCGGTTTTCTCTGAAAGATCTACAGCCTCTTAGCTACTTTCTTTGTGTTAAGGTTTGTCATACATCTGCCGGTCTTCTCCTCTCACAAAGAAAGTATATTGCTTATCTTCTTCATCGATTCAATATGCTTGATGGCAAAGGAGTAAATTCCACTTGCAGCATTGCTCCACTCACACTTAATGATGGCACTGCACCCACGGATCAAAAGCATTATCGTCAAGTTGTTGGTGATCTTCAGTATCTTTCTATCACCCGTCCTGGTATATCCTTTGCAGTAAATCGCCTATCTCAGTTCATGCATCGTCCCACTCATTCACATTGGCAAGCTAGCAAGAGGGTTCTGTGCTATCTGAAAGCAACTGATTCTTATAGTCTGCTACTAGCACCTCATAAACCTCTCAATCTAGTAGCATTCTCTGACTCTGACTAGGGAGATGATCCAGATGGCTGGTGCTCCACCGGATCGAGCTTATACCGTGTTTCTTGGGGGTTCTCCATTTATCTGGTCATCCAAGAAGCAACTACAGTAGCTCGTTCCTCCACTGAAGCCGAATACAAGGCGCTTGCAAATGCTGCAGCTGAAACCAATTGGATTGTTAATCTCCTGAAAGAACTTCACTTCTCCATTTCAAACATTCCAATGGTCTGCTGTGACAATTTAGGTGCAACCTTTTGTCTCAAACCCAATCTTCCACAGTCGCATGAAGCATCTTGTTCGGAAGCAAGTCAGAGACAAAACACTTGTTGTACGACATGTTCCTTCTCACAACTCGCTGATTCTCTTACCAAAGTGGTGCCTACAACAGATTTTCGTTGTGATCGGTCCAAGATAGGCGTCGTTCCCTCACCGCGTATCTTGCGGGGGCATAACAAGGAACCATAATTGCCTGCAAATTCTTTTTCTCAACATTATTTTCTGCAATCTGTAATCCCTGATCTTCAGACAATTAGTGATCGGGAATTGCATTTTTCTTTTGTCAATTAGTGATTAGGATCTGTATTTGTCTTTTCTATCTTGAGCAGCTTTACGATACTGTAATGGAATAGCATAACCATTTTTATCAAACTCTCCAAACCTCTTTAGAAATTTACCATTTGCTTTCTTGAGATGGATATATATAGAAATGTACTACAGATATACCTGCTGAAAAGATGAGACCGGGATGGAGAGCACGAGAGGGATTGACAAGGCCAGCACCAAAACCAAAAGGAGCAGAAGTGTATAAGGTGTAGAGATCAAATCCATGAGCCATAATGGGGTCCCCAAGATTGTCATAAGTGGTGGCTGTGGTTGACATTGCTGAAGCTACCATTGATGGTGTCCATGATGGATTATATTGCTTTATTAGTGCAGCTATTCCAGCAATATGAGGTGTTGCCATGCTTGTACCAGACATTAGGGCAAAATTATGTCCTGCATATATGATTATTATTAACTTTATACTAGAAGAGTAGTTATAAAAAAATTTAGCTAGAAACATATATATATACCAGACAGAATGGGATTTAAAACACTCATGGGACTCCAAGCTGCCCAAATTTGGTGTCCAGGAGCCAAAATATCAGGCTTAAGTACATCAGTAGGATTTTTACTTTGATCAATGTAATCAGGACCCCTTGACGAAAATCTACTAACTATAGGAACTCTACCCTTGTAAGAAGCAATTCTTCCTTCACTTATGGCTGCTCTACCACCATATCTTACCACAAAACCATTCTTGTCCCTTACAGTTTCTCTTTCATAGTACTGCAATATATTCTGCAAATACAATTGATGAAGTTATATATATATACTTGTAAATCTACTTGTTAATTAATTAGGTACAGACAGACCTGGGTATCAGTAGTTTTTGGTATCATAATGCCAGGAGTAGCAAAAGGAATAGGCTCCGCTATGAAATCTCCATAAGTTGGATTCGCAACAAAAACAAACGCTTTGAATCCAAGAAGGTTGGCAGTATGTATGATGCCCATAAGACTGGAATTCCCATTATAGAAACCAGCTGAAAATGTGCAAATCACAACACTGTCTTCCACAACAAGAGGGTCAAATGCCTCTGGGTATTGGCATTCATCCGCATTGAAAATTCTTGAAAATGTGCTATTTGTTTTTACCGCATCCTTAGCCAAAACCAGCTTATACTGAATCAATCCACCTCCAAATGTCGGTCCTACAAAAACACATAAATATCTTCTCTCCATTACTATATTTCTAGTTTGTTCTCATTTCTTAATACGTTATCAGCACGAAGTTCTAACCAACTGAGGTTATCTGCTTCATCCGAATTTTATCTTCTTCCTAAAAGAGGTAGTCAGTTTCTTTTCCGATTAGGTATACATTCCTATGTTTATAACGTTTCTATTAGGATCTTCTTTAACCTGCAATTTAATTACCATATGCATAACTTGTTTTGAATATGATTATAATAATTGCATTGAGTGAAAACAATAAGTTTCGGTTAAATTGTTATTTCATTATATAAACTACGAAGAAGTTTAATCCTACACATAAATAGATAAGTATTAAATTGAATTACAATAATCAGACTAATTAAGCCCACATCCAAATATTCTAACAGAATAGGCATTTAGAAGGAATTCTTGCAAAATTTTCAAAAAGTTTAAACATGTCTTCAATGAATTTATCACCTAAGTGTACAAACTAATTAATGACTTTAAAATTAATGACTTAACTATTAGATGAATCGTATTAAATGTTGAAGACAAAATTGATATCATCTAGTTTTATGCCTACTTAGCTTATTGAAACGTATTCTAAGTAGAACAAAATATACTAGTACATATTTGTTAATTTAGAGTTATGTACATAATATAGTCTTGTCCCACATTGGAATGGGTGTAATATGTCATTGTAGTGTATAGCTATAAATAAGGACCTCTTGTATTATATTCATTCATCCAATATCAATAACATATTTTCTCCCGTGCTTTCTCACAATATTAATCCAGCTTATTTATTCTATGGAAATATACTTACATGTCTAAATTTTTTTGTGTAATATTAAACACTAATTTATCATCGCACTATACATAATTGTTTGTTTAACAATTATACATATAGAATATTAATACACGATTATGCACTAAATTTTTCATTGATGATAATTCTTATCATTCTAATTCACTTATTTCTATGATAATTTTCACTATGCCGAATTTGTCAAAGCTTGAATTTATGGCACTTGACATCTCTGGGAATAACTATTTGTCATGGGTACTTGATGCTGAAATTCACCTTGACGCTAAAGGTCTTGATGACACTATTAAAGAAGGAAATGAAGCATCAAGTCAGGATAAGGCGAAAACCATGATTTTCCCTCGCCATCATCTCGATGAAGGGTTAAAAAGTGAATATTTAACCTTGAAAGATCCATTTCAATTATGGACTAGTTTGAAGGAATGATATGACCACCTAAAGGCCACGGTATTGCCAAGAGCTCGTCGTGAGTGGATGCACTTACGTCTACTAGATTATAAGACCATAAGTGAATAAAATTTTGTTGTATATAGAATAATTTTCCAACTAAAATTATGTGGGGAACTTATGAATGATGAGGACATGTTGGAAAAGGCTCTTTCCACTTTTCATGCCTCAAATATGGTGTTACAGCAGCAATACCGTGAAAAGGGATTTAAGAAATATTCTGAGTTAATTTCATGCCTTTTGGTGGTTGAACAACATAATGCCCTTTTAATGAAAAATCATGAAGCTCGCCCCACTGGAACAGCTCCATTTCCAGAAGCGAATATGGTAGCGATAGATCCAAAGTCTGAAATAAGACAAAATAATTATCGTGGCCGTATGAATATACGTGGGCGTGGCAAAAGGACAAAATAATAATCGCCATGGTGGTGGTCGTTATAAACAAGAGAACAATAAGGGTTCTCAGAATAATCCTTCAAAAGACAAAGGTAATATTTGCCACCGATGTGGTATGAAAAATCATTGGGCACGAATTTGTCGTACGCCTGAACATTTTGTCAAACTTTATCAAGCCTCTATAAAAGGGAAACAAAATAATGTTGAGACTCACTTGACCTTTCAAATTGATGCGGGCCCTATGAATAATCATGATAAAGTTGAAGCAAACCTTGCCTATAAAGATGATATTTTTGAAGGCCTTGCAGATATTACTCATTTAGAAGCTGGAGACTTCTTTGAGCATCATAACTGAAGACTTATTATTGAAAAAAAAACTATAAGTATAAATGTATTTTGTTATCGAAGTTCATATTTTGAATAAAACATTTTATGTTAGTATTTACTTTCCTAAATATAGTTTCTTTTGTTCTTAAATTTTTCAATATTACTTATGATGTATTTTTTTTCTTTATTTATGAAGAATATGAAAACTTCTCAGTCTTCAGTTGGCTGTATGAATAATAAAGAAGAAATGTCTTCTGGATAGTGCTACGACGCACACCATATTAAAAGATATGAGATATCACTTATTTAATTACAAAAGTAGCTAATATCATAATAATATCTGGTAGTACAAAATTAATTGAGAGCTCTGGAAGAGCGACTATATTACTACCAGGAGGAACTATATTGACTGTTAATGATGCATAATATTGTAGTAGGTCTCAAAGAAACTTGTTGAGTTTCAAAGATATTCGCCAAAATGGCTATCATATTGAGACCACCAATAAAGGAAAGGTTGAATACCTCTATATTACTACAATAAAAGCGGAAAAGAAGTATGTGCTTGAAAAGCTTCCTGCATTTTCCTCTGAATTATACTATACTAGTATTAGTGTAGTTGAATCACATGTCATAGTAAACAAGGAGTTTACTAATGATTTTATTATTTGGCATGACCGGGTGGGCCATCCCGGTTATAATATGATGCGCAAAATAGTTGAGAATTCACATCGTCATTCATTGAAGAACCAGGAGATTCTTCAAACTAAAGAATTCTCTTGTGCTTCATGTTCTCAAGACAAACTGATTATTAGACATCAGTAATTAAAGTTTGGAGTTGAATTTCCTGCATTTTTGGAACGCATGCAGGGTGATATATGGTCCCATACACCCTTCATGTGGACCATTCAGATATTATATGGTTTTGATAGACGTATCTACAAGATGGTCACATATGTGCTTGTTGAGAATTCACGTGGTCATTCATTGAAGAACCAGGAGATTCTTCAAACTAAAGAATTCTCTTGTGCTGCATGTTCTCAAGGCAAACTGATTACTAGACATCAGTAATTAAAGTTTGGAGTTGAATCTCCTGCATTTTTGGAACGTATGCAGGGTGATATATGGTCTCATACACCCTTCATGTGGACCATTCAGATATTATATAGTTTTGATAGACGTATCTACAAGATGGTCATATATGTGCTTGTTATCAACCCGCAATTTGGCATTTGCAAGGTTACTAGCTCAATTAATAAAATTAAGAGCACAGTTTCTATATTATGGAGTTAAGACATTTCGTCTTGATAATGTTGGTGAATATACATCCCGGGCCTTTAATGATTATTGCATATCAACTGGGATAACAATTGAACATCCAGTTGCTCGTGTTCATGCTCAAAATGGTCTTGCGGAATCATTGATCAAACGCCTCCAATTAATTGCTAGACCAATGCTTATGAGAACAAAGTTTCCCATCTCGGCATGGGGTCATGCTATTTTTCATGCAGTATCTCGTGTGGATCAGACCCACAAGTTATCATAAAGTCTCCTCAATACAATTGGCTTTTGGTCAGGAGCCAAATATTTCCCATCTTAGAATATTTGGATGTGCAGTATATGTTTCAATTGCTCCACCACAACGCACAAAGATGGGACACCAAAGAAGGTTGGGGATATATATTGGGTATGAATCTCCTTCTATTATAAAATATTTGGAACCTATGACTTGAGATGTATTTACGGCAAGATTTGATGATTGCCATTTTGATGAATTAGTATACCCAATGCTAGGGGAGAAAATAAGAAAAAAAAGATAGATTGGAATGCATTATCACTATCTCATTTAGATCCTGGAACAAATCAATGTGAACACGAGGTTCAAAAGATAATTTATTAGCAAAATATTGCAAATCAACTGCCAGATGCATTTACTAACCTACCAAGGGTGACTAAGTCACATATTGCAGCTGTTAATGCTCTTATTCAAATTGATGTCCTGGCTAGACAATCTATAAATGCAAATGAGTCTAAACCACGCTTGAAACGTGGTAGACCAATCGGTTCCAAAGATAAAAATGCCCGAAAGAGAAAAGGAACAAATGATCTAGGGGATCATAATATGGAGTCAATTGCTCAAAAAGAACCATATGACATAACAAATGATAAGACCTCAGAGGAGGCCCAGGTACCTGAAAATAATAAGAATGAAGAGATCCCAATAAATTATGTCTCTACAAGAAAAAAATTGAACTGAAATAACATATTGTCGACAACAGTTTTGCTTATAATGTTGTTGAAATAATACAACAAGATGAGGATATTGAACCAAGATTTGTCGATAAATGTAGACAGAGAAATGATTGGCCAAAATGGAAAGACGCTATCCAGGCAGAATTAGCTTCACTTGAAAAACGTGAAGTATTCGGACGTATAGTCCGAACACCTGAAGGAATAAAGCCAGTGGGATACAAATGGGTTTTTGTGCGAAAACGAAATGATAAAAATGAAGTCGTTAGATATAAAGCACGACTTGTGGCACAAAGATTTTCACAAAGACCTGGCATTGATTATATGGAGACATATTCTCCTGTGGTGGATGCAATCACTTTCAGGAATCTTATAAATTTGGCAGTCCATGAAAAACTTGATATGCGTTTGATGGATGTTGTCACTGCATATTTGTATGGCACATTACAAATTTATATGAAAATCCCTAGAGGGTTTAAAGTTCCTGAAACTTATAAAAGCTTTAGGGAAACTTGTTCAATAAAGCTCGGTATAAGAATGATCCAATTTGTCCTTGTGTCTTTATAAAAAGGTCTGAATCTGAATTTGTTATAATCGTTGTGTTTGTTGATGATCTAAATATCATTGGAACTCCTGGGTAGCTTCCAAAAGCAGTAGACTGTTTGAAGAAAGAGTTTGAAATGAAAGATCTTGGAAAGACAAAATTTTGTCTTGGTCTACAAATTGAGCATATGAAAGATGGAATTTTTGTTCATTAATCAACGTACACCGAAAAGATCTTAAAGCGTTTTTATATGGATAAAGCTCATCCGTTGAATACCCCGATGGTTGTGAGATCACTTAATATAAATAAAGATCCATTCTGACATCATGAAAATGATGAAAAACTTCTTGGTGATGAAACTCCATACCTTAGTGCAATTGGGGCGCTAATGTATCTTGCAAATAATACTCGACCAGATATAACTTTTGCAGTTAGTTTATTATCAAGATTTAGTTCCTTTCCAACAACAAGACACTGGAATGGTGTTAAGCATATTTCAGATACCTCCGAGGGACTATCAATATGGGATTATTTTATTCTTATGAATCTGATTCACAAATGATTGGTTATGCAGATGCAGGTTATTTGTCTGACCCAAATAAAGCTCGATCTCAAACCAGGCTATCTATTTACTTGTGGAGGTACAGCTATACTATGGTGCTCAACAAAACAAACTTTAGTTGCTACATCTTCCAATCATGCAGAGATTATAGCTATTCATGAAGCTAGTCGAAAATGTGTATGGTTGAGATCACTGATTCAACACATTCAACAACTGTGTGGTCTTTCTTTAAAAACGAAGATTCCAACAATATTATATGAAGATAATGTTGCTTGCATAGCTCAACTAAAAGGAGGATATATCAAAGGAGACGGAACAAAACATGTTTCACCAAAGTTCATTTTCACGCATGATCTTTAACAAAATGATGAGATAAATGTTCAACAGATCCGTTCAAGTGATAATCTGGCAGATTTGTTCACAAAGACATTGCCAACATCAACATTTGAGAAGCTGAGACATAAGATTGGAATGCATCGTCTCTGAGATATCAAATAAAGTTTTCATCGGGGGGAGTATAATACGCGTTGTAATCTTTTTTCCTTAACCAAGGTTTTGTCCCAATTGGGTTTTCCTGGTAAGGTTTTTAATGAGGCAGCACTCAATGCGTATTACAAGATATGTGTACTTTTTTTCCTTCACTAGGCTTTTTTCCACTGGATTTTTCTAGTAAGGTTTTAACGAGGCACATTATCTTCTAAATGGACATACAAGGAAGAGTGTTATGAGATGAATGCATGCGATTGAGATGAATGCATTTGTCTGTCCATGTAACGTACTTTGTATTCATGTACTCAATTAAGAAGTACATTAACTTATAACCTTTGAATGTATTTGTACATTTATAAATAACGAACTTTTGACCCTATGAAAAACACACCAAGAAGAGAAATAACAAAGTCATTCTCCTCTTATATATCTTGTCTCCATTACTATATTGTTCGAGTTTGCTCTCATTTCTAAATATAATTCACATACTGTGTTATATTTACGATAGGGCTCAACTCAGAGATGTTGCGACACGGGTGACTGATCATATGGACTTAATTTTTGGACCGTGTTGGTAACATAATCACAAAGAAGAATGGATTCTTCTTTTTTGTTTTGGTAAAAAGTTTTATGCAAGAAGCTGAAATTGATTATGAGAAAACCTTTTCACCAGTTATAAAGTTTACCAATTCGATTATCTTTGGCTATTGTTGCACGTTTGGATCTGAAATTACACCAAATAGACGTGAAAACAGTATGGAACAACATATAGATTTTGTCGTTAAAGACCAAAAAAAAAGAAAATAAGATCTGCAAATTGAAAAGATCTATATATGGCCTGAAACAGTCCTCGAGGAAATGGTATTTGAGATTTCACAAGAAGGTGATATCATATGATAATATGATCAATGAAAATTATAGCATTTATATGAAGAAGTCCAATGAAATATTTATAATTCTTTTTCTTTACGCATTATATTTTATTGCCGGAAATAATTTACAGTATCTGAAAACAATTAATCATGGCTTTCAAAGTCATTTGACATGAAAGATATGGGTGAGGCAGACCACATTCTTGGAGTTAAGATCCAAATAAATTGTTCCAAGAAGTTATTGCGTCTTATCTCAAAAAACTTATATAGAGAAAGTTTTGTAATGCTTCCAACTAAATTGTTGCAAACCCATGGATACTTCTTTAGCGAAAGTGAAACTTTAAGCCTTGAAATGTGTTCAGAGATTAAAAATGAAAAGGAAGACATATCTTGAGTTCCATATTCAAGTGTTGTCGGGCACTTGATGTACGCTATAATGTGTACCCAAATATTTATTATGTCATAGGTCTGACTGACAGGTATCAAACCAATCTTGGAAAAGATCACTGAAAAGAAATGATGAGGATTTTTCGATACCTAAAGAGAACCGCAGATTCTTCACTATGTTACAGTGAAAATGAATTATCTTGAGAGAGTATACAAATGTGAGAGACATCATGGCAAATGAAGAAATAACATTACAATACATACAAACACAAAACATATAGTTGATCCTCTTACAAAAGCAATATCTAGAGATATATTTGAGAAACATGTCATAGCTCTAGGTTTGCAAAGGATATGTTAGTATTTGTGTATTGTAAAATATTTTAGTTATTATAGTATACTCATTAATGTATTATTATTGATTTAGTTGATAATTTGTATGCATGTGATGGTATCCTTTTGAAGGATATAAGTGCGTCGGATAAGTCGCGAGATCGACTCTCTCACACGAGTGATCGCCTCTAACGTCGAGGAACATGCATAGATGAGATATATTAAAACCTTGATTAGTGCAAGGTCCTGTATATCTTTGGATAAAATGGTCGGTCTTGACTAGAGTTCAGGTTTAAGGATTTCATGATCCTTAATGACTTGTTTTATAAGCAAGATGTGAGTTTCTCTAAGAAATTGAATTTGAGGATTATTAAAGTGAGAAACTCGAGTTAGACATCTGGAGGTGTATAGACTAAGATCTGGACAATGTTGAATAAGTAATGAATAAGACACGTACTCCAATATAATGTGAAAATACTGTAACATGTGTCTCATACCACGTGTGCTATCAACCAGTGGGATAATAGAAGAATGGATCCTTGCTTCTTCATCGTGTGAGATGCTGAAGAGTTATATTAACTTTAATAGGAATAGCATTTGGCCTCTTGAAGTGCCAATCGGTGTTGCTATTTAGCATGCTCACTAATAGCCATGAGTGATTCGGCAATGCAATGCTTGTCTATGAAAGCAGTTGATTTGGAGCAAATAGATTCAAGTAGAAAGGAAAGACAATTAAAATTAGTAAATTTAACTTGAGGTTTAATTCGCTAGAAATTATTTACGTTACTAACAGTAAAAATAAAAGAATAAACTGTAATTCGTAGAAACAACAAGTTTATAAAGACATCGTCAAACTTAACCTGACCGGTCGCGAGGACAACTAATGGCATAACCCTTGTTTATGCCCTAGCCTTAAAACGTTACTTTCAGTAATACCATAATATATTTTTAAAAATGAAGCGATAAGCTAAAATCATTTTTCTCAGCCACGTTTAATTAATAATCGATCCAACGACTGCGTGAACATTTTACAAAACTTCGTTAGCTGTTAGTTTTTTCCCGGTGAAATTTTTGAATAAAATAATTCCTAATTCGTTACTAGAAATACGTTTATACTAGTTCGTAATTTTTTTTTAAAGTTGTATTATTTTCGTAAAATGATTGAAATAATTGGGTTACTTCGGTAAAAATGCCATAAAGTAAGATAGACTTACAAAAAATAATAGTTATGTAGCAATACTAACCTGATAATCCTACACCCCCAATTTTGAGACCGTTACCAAGAATAAGAGTGGCAGGATAGGTTCTATCAATGTCACAAGCAGCAACACCTACAGCCCATGGACTATAAGAGATGACAGAGTAAGGAGAAGGACCCTGGTTCCCAGCTGCTTGAACAACAAACGTTCCAGCCTTGTGTGCAGCTAACATGAATATCTCAAACAGGCTCAAGAAAGTCAGTGTGCCTTCTGGTGGTTCATCTGGTCCTACTGACAGAGTCAAGATATCAACCCCATCTAATACTGCCTGCAAATTAATTTGTGAAACTGGATCAATCTCTTGAAAATTTTAGAATTTGGTTGAATAGGAATCCCTGATCGGACTCATGCATATTAGAAGAATGAAAGGTGTGAGCTGGGCTACGTATGTGCTAATGCTAAAACGATATTAATTACTTCTTTCTAATAGTCGTGGTGTTCGAGTCAACTTGCACACATTTCAACTATACTAAAATAATAATTACTTATATAATACCGGTGGAATTGCAAAGGAAAAATAACTACTCCCTCCGTTCCAAAAAAAGATGACACTTTTCGAATTTCGAGAGTCAAACGAGTAGTTCTTTGACCACGACCTTTTCATATACCTTTCAAATATTTTGAATTGTTAAATATTGTGACTCAAAGTATATTTTATATAATATTTAAATCTTATTTTTAAAAACTTAAAGATTCTATGTCTAAATTCATCGTCAAATTTAAGAGGTTTGACTCTCAAGATCCGAAAAGTATCATTCTTTTTCGGACAGGACGGAGTAATAATTCTATATACCCTGAAAAATGAGTAACAATTAAATTTGTACGCGATTTAAAGGATACGTGATTTAATTCAATACGAATGATCTAAGAACAACGAGTAATTAAATTAAAGAGAGAATTAACGCTCAAACCAAACGTAATGTGACGGTCAAACCAGATCGTAAGCTGGACACTGAAATCCGGCCTCGATCCGACCCTCGATATGGGCTCGGTTGCAATTAAAGAAAAGAATAGCTGAAGAACACTATAAATGATAGCTAGAAGACAGAAATGAACTTTTATTGCTTTGATATGCGTGTCAACCATGTGTTAAAATATATTAAGAAATCCCCTCTATATAGCAGGGGATTTCAGTCCTAATACACTGTAAATAAGGTAAAAATATTCTTTTTCCAGTAAATGTCGATCTGCAGTTGATATCCGACGTGATTTGTGTTGTAATATCCGGTTGAGGGCGAATATTACGGCTCCCTACTTGTCATGCCCAATCGCTCCTCCTTTTCCCATGGTCTCGAAACTTTACTTGGCCCGGGCCCATTGTTTTGCCATGCCCGATCCTAGATGCATCGTTCACTCCTCCCGAGTTCAGATAGGAGAGATCCTTCGGCCTTGCTTGTAGTTGCGTCGGACCGTGCTTCCCTCTCGTTTCCTTATTGGGGAATCGGGAAAAATATTGTCCCCGATTTTAACCGTACACAGATAGTCCCCATGCTTTTCGGAGAGCAGGTTTATCGAAGCGACGGGAAGCAATTAATTGACCTCAGTTCCTTCTTCCGTACTCTATAACCCAATCGACGGGTCAGTGAAACGTCCCATCAGTCGCGTCGTTCTAACTTCGAACACGTGTCAGCCGCATGTTGACCGTCCTCGAATGCGAAATGTCACGCATTGATTACCCCCTCTCTATAAAAGCTTCGGTCGCTTTTTTTTTTTACTTTTTTACTTTCTATTCCAGAACTCCTTAATTTACCCCCGAACTTTTTACTTGTTCTTAACCCCTTCAAATCTTCATACATTGTTCTATATATTTTCATATATTCATCTTCCCATCTTCAAATCTTCATACTTCATCCTTAATTCTTCAAGTTTGATCTTCAAACATTCATCCTCATCTTCAAATCTTCATATTTCCCAAAACTCGATGGGGAAGACTTCGAAATCTATGCCCCAACAGACCGTCCCTTCAACTTCTAACTCGGCCACGGATGCTGAGGTGGCCGTACCTGAAGTGGCCCCAGAACCTCCCCTGAAGAACTTCATCCTCGGAGGTTGTTCTATAGAAAACGACTTCAAGGTCGAAAAAACCTCCAGTCAACAGGATCGGGGCGAGGTATGGAGGTACATATGCTTCATCACCGAGGACATGCTCCCTACAGTTTGGGAGGACTGCAAATGGAAGGGCAAAGAAGTGGTCGTCCCCGGTCTTGATGAGGACATCACTATGTGAAGGGGTATCTGAGTGTTTACACATACCCCTTCACACTAGCCCCGATGGACCCATAGTCCTCGATTTTTGCAGAAGGCCCGTCCTTTTGGAGTATCTTGATCCTCTTTCGCCACTTCGTTAATAACACAGAGGCACATCGGTTCACCATCAATCACCTACTTCGTCTCTACAGTCCCCGAATCTTCCGAGGGGGACTAATCAAGCTTGTTCGTCGGGCGAAGAAAACTCCATTCTCGAGCATTGACGAAGATAGGGATCGAGGCTGGGAGGGGAGATTTGTTTGGGTGAAAACCGAGGATCTCATTCCTTCCGAGTTCCTGTCGTTCCCTGAAAAGTGAAACCTAGCCCGTAAGTAGCTCTCCTTCTCGAGTATTTAGAATTTTTTGTGAATTTCAGTTCTTCATTTTCATTGATTGTTTCTATCATCGTGCAGTGGTTGCCCGAGTTCCCAACGCAGTTCCCCGCTTCAAAGAGTGGGTCGAGGGGATTTGCACGCAGATGTCGTATTTCGAGCGCGAATGGCGCAAGCTCTCGAAGGGCAAGTGGAAGGCCCGTTTCCATGGTGAGTACTTTTCCCGACCAAACTTACTTACATATTCAACTGTTTTTCTCTAAATCCCTCTCTTTCTTTTGTAGGTTTGCCCAAGACCACCGAGCTCCGGGCATAGGACGAGGACGAGGCTTCGTCTTCACCCGATACACCCTCCGCTTCGGGACAGCCTGAGGCTGCTAAGGATGAGGAGGACAAAAACAGAAGAAAGAGAAAGTCTTCGGGTTCCGCGGATGCCGAAGCCAAGAAGAAGAGGGTAGCGGTCCGGGCCCGAAAGAGCAACAAGAGGAGTACCCGGGCCGGGGTACCGGACCCTGATTCCCTCCACCGGCTCAGGGACTACCCTGAAGATGACGATATGGAGTTCGTTGCCCATAGGCCGGCTATTGATGAAGAAGAGCGGGCAGCGACCGGGAGAAGTAACCGAGAGGTCGACCCAACTTTGGCTCGGGAGCCCAAAGTAAAACCAGTGGCTACGGCCTCCCGAGAAACTACTCCTGCTCCGAGGGAAGCCATCGACGTCATTGACATCACGGGAACGCCATCCCACACGGAGTCTCTATTCGACGAGGCTCAGGCCATCAAGGAGAAACCGAACGAGATGACGCGGACCGCAGACGAGGCCCTCAACATGTTTTTTGAGGGCATAGATATGGGCGCATTGGAGGATTACCTCGGATTCAGTCACTTGGAGATCCCGAAAAAAGACGTACCATCGGAAGCAGGCGGGCCGAGCTTGGGCCCGAAGCTGGTGAAGCAGCTCCTTACTCCGAGCGTGGACCCCGACCGCAAGAGGACGGTCGTGTTTACGATCCCTGCGGATATCCACTGTTTGGATCGGTTGGCGTGGCCAGTTATCTTCGCTCCTTGGTGACCGAAGAGGATCAAGCTTTGAAGCACATAAGAGTGATTTTTGAGATAGCTTCCATCATAAGAGAAGAAAGAAGAAAAATAGTTCGTTTTGCTGCAGATTTTATTTCGACCAGCCAACTCCAAATCACGTTTTTCAATTCGTTCACTGTTGGATCGGGCTGAAATTTTTACTGAGTGCTCCTAACATCTTAGTCTTTGATTTGAATGGTGGAGACCGGATTTGGAGGCCTATAGTATCCAATTTCGAGCCCTGAACAACAGCTCCGTTTTTGTGATTTCTCATCTTTCTTCAATTGATTTGTTGTTGCTTTTATTGCTATTGTTGCTCCGTGTTTGGCATTTATTATGTATTCAATTTGGAGAACTTTTGTAACCCTCTTACTGTTATAGTGGAGCTTTTTGGATCTGTATGATCACGTGATTTTTACCTTCAATTTGAAGGATTTTTCACGTTAAAATTTGGTATTCTTTATCTTCTCTATTTCCGGGTTTGCCACAGGTTGATTGGGTCAACTACCGCAATCGACACCCTATTGAGCCTGGGTAATAGCCGCGATCGCGAGAAATGTCAGGATATGTAAGTTATAGTAAATCCAAAATGTCATACTTTATTTCTCACTTTTTGGGGTACAAAACGCACAGATCATACCTGGTTTTGAAGGAGGGTCATTGAGAATTATTAAGGTAATGATTCTAAACCTTTTATTGAGTTCTTTACATGATTATATACAAATTTAGGCTTCCAAAACATGGAACTTAGCATGAACTATAGGGAACTTAGCCCTAAAAGCCCTAAATGAAAAATTACGAAATTGGATGGATAAATGAACCCCGATTGAGAACTAATTACAATATTAGACTCGTTGGATTATGTTTAATTCAAAAATTTATCAGGTCCTAGGATTTAATCTTTTTAGCCGAGAGTTAATTTTGACCATTGACTTTGACTAAACGCTAAAATATTAAAGTGAGTCCTATTGAGTAGTTGATTACGTTATTGCATATTTTTGTATGGATTCGAAAAGGAACACGAAATTCAATAAAGACGCTTTGTGCTTTGACTGCTTTTGAAGTAGGTGAAATATTAACTTTTTGATTGCTTATTTTTCTAAAGACACATATTTCGTAAAAGTTGCATAAATGCATTGAAATAATTTTAAATGCCTAGTTGGTGTAGGGATGAGCAAGTGCTAAATATAGTATTTTACGGTTATATTAAGATTTACCTTAAGACGTGTGGGATTTTAGGGTCCTGCACTCCAGCACTTGGCATTGATTTGCTTTGAATGTAAGACATGCGGCATTTTATTGCACATTTAGAAAACTATGGCTATGCGGGTAAAACATGTAGGATTAGCGGCACCTTAATGAGTTAGTATATATTATATGCATGCATCGTGATGAGTTCTATGGTTTCATTTGTACTGTGGATATTCTGTGAATGTCGTGGATGTGTGTATGCTTTTAATACTGAGACGTAAGTTTATTTTGCGTATAATTATGCACAATAAACTATTAAAAGACTTGTCCCCAGGGGCATGAAAGGGGCTGAGTTGATGATTTTATTAGGTCCTAATGGCTCACAATTCAATGCTTCTTGTAGATATCGTTGCTAACACTTTTTGAGGATTAGTTGATCTTTCCACGCAATCAGCTGAGGTGGGCCGTCCACTCGGTCCGTGAAGGCTAGGGACTTCTTTTTGTGGAAATAGCCACTATTAAGTATGCTATTTAAAATATATCCATAGTATACAATGTATTTAAAAATTAGTTAATTTGCTTAAATTTTAGGACACATCATCCTAAAGTTTAAATCTCAAGTTCAAACTATCGTGTCCTAAAGTTCTAAAATCGTATCCAGAAATTCGAATCTTATGTACCGAATTTTAAATTAGCAGTTCAGAAATTTAGGGCACTTAGTCCTGAATTTCAAATTAGCAGTTTAGAAATTCATGACACTTAATTCTGAATTTCAAATTAGCTCAAAACTTTAGGACACTAAGTCCTGAATTTAAAATTAGCAGCTCAAAAATTCATGATACTTAAATATATTTCTTAAATATATTGTAAATTGTAAAAATATTTTAAATAGCATGCTTAAAAGTGGCTACTAGTACACTTCATCCTCTTTTTTCTGCAATATATGATTTAAGGCTATGTCCCTTCAACTCTTTTGTACTATTATATTTATAAAAAATGCTTCTTGATTTAGCTTGTGTTCCTTTTGAGATTCCTAATCTTCTATTATTGTTATTATTATTATTATTTCTATGGATGTGCGTTTGGATATTAAAGCTTTATCTTATACTAACTGCTTATGATTTGTTGTGATGATAAATTATCCAGTTCACTTTGCCGAATATATGCTCGCTAAGTGACGGTTGCAACCTTTGAGAATTGTGTAGTGACGGATAGAAAGTGCAAGTAATACTTACTTGATCAATTGCCGCTAATACATCTGAAAGAGTTCCTATGCTTGGATAAATAGCTTTATAAACTGCAATCCTGTTTGTCATAAGCAATTGCATAGCAATCCTTTAGTGAAGACCGACTTGTCATCATCATCATCATCGTCATATATATATATATATATATGTAGTCCTTTCAGAATCATTTGATGTGCCTTTGTGTATGTTTGTCTATATATACCTACCTTGCCCGCGGCGCCATTCCAGTTGCTCGTCCGTAGTACAAGCCATTCACTACCACCGGAACTCCAAAATTTCCAGCTGCAATTGAAGCTACATGACTGGAAAGGAAAAAATCAAAAATATAATAAAAAGGTATAGGCTAACATAAACTTGAAGACAAAATCATACTCTAGACGCCTCAAACTAAAATTTCCTTTCCTTTCTCGAGGAATATGTTTTCCTAAAGTTAATTTATTTTCCATAAACTATATCTAAAAATTCGTTAACATAAGCCCCATAGGTAGCACGAGGTTTATTTCTTTGGGGATTAGAAAATGACCATTTGCCTGAAATTTAACTACTGATTGATTAACAGATTGCTAGCACGATAGAGAAGTATTAAAATTGATACTTACAACTGAATTAAGTTAACCTAAATTAACATGTAAAGTTCAATCGACCAATCTACAGAGTAATATACTAGACAAATACTAAGGAAATATTGAAGTACGTATATTTATTAAGTATTTAGCTTTTTTTTAAAAAGACTTGATGGGTGGAGAATTTGATAAGTTTGATCACCAGAGTTGAGAGAAATCAAAGTAATACAAGTTAAACAGTATTATGAATTTTACCTGCCATGTCCAACAGCATCAAAGGGTGAGAGAATATCCACAGAGGCATTAAGAATAGCATTAGCTTGAGCTCCAGCTGAGAAAAACCTAGCAGATACTATCTTACCATTGCAGGAAGTTTCAGGAAATAATGGACCTTCCTCACATGCTCCAGAAAAATGTTGAGGAGTATAATTAGTAGTAGTTGTGGGATCATAAGCAAAGCTGGGGTGGTCTGGGTTAATGCCAGAATCAACAAAGCCGATCACAATTCCTTCCCCGGTGTTTCTATCTCCTCCTTCTTGCGTCCATACCGCCGGTATCCCCAGAAACTGCGGAGTGTAAGTAGTCATCAGTTTAACCCTCCTGTCTTCCTCCACCAACTTCACTCTTGGAGCATTCTTCAGGTTTTCAATCTGAAAATTTATCGAAATTATGAATTCATAATTTAATATTAGTTTATTGAAATTCTAGTAATTTTTCCCTACATATCTATGATTGATACCAAATTATTGGTATCAAAGAACAGGGAAGCGAATAAGAGGGGGAGATCAGAGGAGAAGAGAAATTCAGGGGATACAGACAGAGAATAGAGATTGAGAGAGAAAAGAGGAGATACAAGAGGAAAAATTCATATTTATCATTACTCAATGAAATTACAATGTAGTAGTAGTAGCTTTATACTCCTAACTAGTCTCACGTGAAATATGCCAAAAAAAAAAAAAAAGGAATCGGAAATTAAATCGAAGTCTAACAAACTTTTCCGCCAGAATGGCTCCCACTCACTTAAGCTACTTTCGATCTAAGTCCCTAATTTTTATATCAATACGCCCCTGTTAAACAACATTCTTGTCCTCAAGGGTGGTAATGTAGAACTGGAGCCACCAGGATCAAAAGGAAATTTCAAAAGATGTTCTCCAAGCATAGCACACAGAAGTCAATTATTTCTGGTTATATCTTGTAACAAGGAGAATGGATAATATGTGTCCCATCTAAAAGCTATGCTCCACTCCTTCATGGTTATCTCAACAGTAAAGTGCACCTCTTGGTGATATGAATATACCTTCCAGCTCAATTATATAATCATTTGGTGTAGAAACATCAAAGTTGCTCTAGAATATATCACTCAAGTAACAGAACTTCATTAAGGAGCCGCCTGGAACAAATGGAAATTGATGCGGAACACTTTGAGTTTCAGGATAATACAACAAACAAGTAACTCAATTTCATAGCAAGAAGACAACGCTCCACTTCATTAATACTAAGCATATACCAACAGTTGTCTAGTTGATTATGTAGAAGGTGTAGTGCACGTTCCTCCACCAAGAGAGGACTAATAATTGCATGAACATCATTAGAGCTGAATTTGCTTCCATATGCTGGACTCCATAATTGAGTAGAGAAGAATGATGACACATATCCCTTGAAGTTGCATGTTTGCTGGTGCAAATTTTTTAAGTGGTCCAGGTTTTGAAAATGCAACCCAATAGCTTGGTTCTCCAAGCCAATAAATATACCACCTGGGTCAAAAGTGAATTGCAAATTATTCACCATATCTCTGACTTTCGCAGCTCCATTCCTTAGACTGGCAGAACCAGAGAAGTTAAGAGCACCAGAACACATTGCAACAGGAAAGATAAAATCAAATAACCAGTCTCCAAAGCTTGCAAACATGTACTTCTTCCACCTCCTTGTCAGTTATAACCTCTTTGTAGTGTTGATTAGTAGTCCCTCTAATGCTATCTCATAGTTTCACACTACCACTAGAATCCATGGATAAGAGACGTCCTTTGTAACTTAAAACCCCATGCTGCACTATTCATGGAGTTGTAGAGATGCTGAAATATAGTTCCTTACAGAGAAGAATATATCCGTCTAAGGAAACCTTTGCTCTAGCAGTAGACAAGTTTCTAGCCATGACTGAACCCCTTCTTTGAGAAGCCTTATGGATTTTACGCCCATCCACTGATCATTGTGTACAGACAAATCAATTGTGGCTCCCTCTTTAGAGTCATCATGCAATGTTAATTGCAAATTTGGGCCCCAAAGTAACATACTCTCCTTATGGAAAATCCTGTTAAGTTCAACGAGAGGTCTCCTTTACAGTTAATACTGTAAAACAGGGCTATATGTTGGAATGATAGCACCTGAACAGACAAAATTAATATGCACGACATAAGGATGCATTAACTACTGCCATCCAGTATCCCATGCACTCTACTCGTGCTATTAGACGATCAAAACCTGTTAGTAAAATCCATCAATAATTCTATAATATATTTGTATAACCATCTAACTTCACAGTCTTCAAACCTATTCCTGGATCCTGTACAGGAACAATCATCCTATTTACAACTAAAACAAGAGAGAACTTGCTCTTATGTCTTATGAATGCATATACTACCTTGCAATGATCTCTTCCAACCATAAGAACATACATTTGAGATCGAGTGCGCAACAAATATGTGGAGAATACCTTAGGATACATATGTTCAACAAATTCGATATTTCTGCCATTAAAACCACTATCAAAGGACTTCGGTTTCATATCTCTTTCTGACATTTCATTGGAAACCTTGTGACCGTTATTTATCCTCTCAGTTTCAATGAAAACTGCATGTAGATACATGTCTTCTAAAGCATCCAAATCACTTTCATCAGAATTATAATCCAGCTTTGGCATTTTACCAAGCACCTTGTAAGCATTATTCTCGCTTTCATCTTCCACAAAATGCTTAGCTAGGAATGTGTCTCCCAAAGCATATATATCATTATCACTCTCGTTTTCGATAAAAAGTACATTTAAGAACATATCTTCCACAACTTCAGCACTCTCTATAAGGACGGAACCTGAAGGAGAAGTTTCGAGGTTAAACTTACCATTTTTGTACACAAGCAGAGATCTTCATGTTTAGGCAATAGTACCTCCCACTAGAGCAAACAACATAGCATGGCATGCAGTAGTATTTGCATGACTCTTCAGATTTTAGCTCAATTTGTCTTTTAATTTTCTGAAAAAGCCTTTGAACCTCAGCCAATAGAGTCATTGTTTGGTCAGCTGATGCGATATGTTTTCTATTGTAGAAACTTCAACTAATGCTTTGTTAATATTCAGTCCACATGCCGAGAGCAACCTGGCTCTATACCAATTGATACCAAATTATTGGTATCGAAGAACAAGGATGAGAAGCAGAGAGGAAGGAGATCAGAGGAGAAGAGAATTTCAAGGGATAGAGACAGAGAAGAGAGGTTTGAGAGAGAAGAGGAGATACAAATTCCGAGTATGCTAAAAAAGAAATAAAAAGATTTGAAAATAAAAACAAATTCTCCTTAGAATGGCTCCTTTCGAGCTAAATTTCGAGCTACTTTCGAGCTAAATTTCTGTATCAATACGTGTCAAAACTATCCGGTTGAATTGAACGAATGATTAGGATCACCCATGTAGGTCAATCCTGAAAATAAAATAAAATTAAATAAATTTAAATGGAGAAAATAAGGAAATACACAACTATTGGCAATAGGTGTGTCATTTAAATGAGAGATGTCGACTTGTATCCCTTTTAACGGTAAAATACTGCTCCCAACATACTAATAGAAAATTGAGAAAAAATTATGTACTATATGTATCCATATAAAAAGAACAACATGTGGCATTATCGAATATCTTCCGGGATAAGAATATTCCACACATTGTAACAATTGAAATTTAGAGCATAGAACTACAAAGCCAATAAGTTGTAAAGGCCTTCATAAGTTACAAAAGCCGGAATAAAGTCTTATTTATACATGTATACGGGTGAAATCGAGCTCGTTGGACATCTCGATTTTCGATGAAGCAAATGGAGTAGAGACGTGACCGTAAGGAATCAGAATCATGACAAGGAGCCCCTCGAGTCGAGGTCCGGGCAAAGCATATGCCCTCCGAAGAATTGGGGTCACATCCCCTGGGTCCAATTCGAATCCCTAAACCTCGGAGGGCTGTGATATTCGTGCCCAACCGGATGTCACGTCGTAAATCTCGGCTCGTGTCAACAATGGATCAGTGATTAGCAAGGAGAAGGAGTTTTACCCTTTCTTAGAATTGTACTTAGAGCAAATTCTCATACTATATAAAGGGGAGTCTAACTATTCATTAGACAACTTATTCTAACACGCATACAAGGCAATGTACTCTTACTTTCTTTGCTATTCAAAGTTCTTACTTTTATTCATCAGTTCTTCATTACTGTGAGCCCGAAATCGAAGGCAGGCATTTCACTAAAGCTATACTAAGTCCGGGTTCACTCCCCCTTTATTGGTTTGACAATTTATTACGCCATTTATCTGCTTAATCTAACGCAACTTATCATTTGTATTAAATTAATCCGCGTATCCTTAAAACCACATACAAATTTAATTGTTATCCATTTTTTAGGGTACACAGTTTGGCACCCACCGTGGGCCTAAGGATAATAGTGGTGATTTGATACAAATTTTCATAACACACTCTATTTTACACTTGTTCTTTGGGCTTTTAATTTCAGGTCAAATTAAAAATATCAAACTCCCAATTTGCCCATTTGAACATTGATGTTGAGTCCGACCACCATGGCGAGAACAACAATGTAGTGCCCAACAACGAGGTACCCCTGTTGACCCCAATGGAGTCCCAGTCGTGGATCCGATCGATGCTAATTCATATGTGGCTATCGAAGCAAACTTACCTACTAACCCCGAAAATATCATTCGCGGGGGAGCCCGGTCAGTAGCCCGGAGTACACATGACGGCGGAGGTGATGGGATCAACTTGCGCATGATTTTTGAAATGTCACAGGCTTAACATGCAGCGATAGCCCAGTTGCAGAACCAAAGTCGTGCCTTCAGTAGAGTTGAGCCTGAACCATCCCGAAAACACGCTCGCAGAAATGACCCGCCCACAGAAAGGACGGGTGAAGTAGATTCTGGGACCAACCCCGAGATAATAAAGATGCTTGAGGAACTGATGAAAAGGGTAGAAGCGGGAGAAAAGAAAATCGAAACTAATGACAAAAAAGTGGAGACCTATAACTCTAGGGTCGATCAAATCCTAGGAGCACCACCGATACTGAAAGACCTAGATTCCAAGAAGTTTGTCCAAAAACCTTTCCCTCCGAGCGCAGCTCCGAAGCCGATGCCAAAGAAGTTCCGTATGCCCAAAATTCTGAAGTATAATGGAGTGACTATCCAAATGAACATGTCACCTCCTACACGTGCGCCATCAAGGGGAATAACTTGGAAGACGACGAAATCAAGTCTGTCCTGCTGAAAACGTTTGGGGAGACCTTGATAAAAGAAGCTATGATATGGTATCACAACTTACCCCCTAATTCTATTGACTCTTTTGCTATGCTTGCATATGCCTTTGTGAAAATACACACTGGGGCCATCAAGGTCGAGACCATGAAGTTAGACCTTTTCAAAGTAAAGCAAAGAGATAACGATATGCTTAGGGATTTCGTGTTCAGGTTTCAAATGGAACGAATGGATCTGCCTCCGGTCGCGGACGATTGGGCCATTCAGGCATTCACCCAATGACTCAACCCCTAAAGCTCATTGTCTTCGTAGCAGTTGAAACAAAATTTGATAGAATACCTGGCGATAACTTGGGCCAACGTCCATAACCGGTACCAATCAAAAATTAGGTCGAAGACGATTAGCTCGGGGCCCCTTCCGGGTCCATTTATCCCGCCAGAGCTAGTGACAGATCCAAAAGAACCATCGATCATGAACCAAGATCGAACAGAGATCGGTATCAACCATACAATGGATATGGAAGGGGTAATGGGTCCGGACACAACCCTACAAGGAGTGAAAGAAGAAGCGACCGAGGTCATAATAACCGGGGACTCATGAGCAAAACCGGTTTCAACAGACCCATCGGGTCTAAGGAGTCACCAAGGTTATCGGAGTACAACTTCAACGTCGATGTTGTCGGCATCGTATCAGCCATTGGACACATCAAAGATACTAAATGGCCTCGACCATTGCAATCTGATCCTGCCCAAATAGACCCCAACCTAATGTGTAAGTATCATGGTACTCACGGCCACAGAGCCAAAGACTGCCAACAGTTGAGAGAAGAAGTAGCCCGGTTATTCAATAACGGACATCTCCAAGAATGTTTGGGTGACCGAGCCAAAATCACTTCAGGAATAGGGACTCCAACAAACAGATCGGGCAAGAGTAACCCCAGCACGTCATTAACATGATCATTGGCGGAATTGACGTCCCTTAAGGGCCGATGCTAAAGCGTAATAAGGTGTCCATTACGAGGGAAAATGAACTCGAGATTATGTACCAGAGGGAACCGTATCTTTCAACGACGAAGATGTTGAAGGCATCGTGCAACCACATAACGATGCACTTGTAATATTTGTACTCATAAATAAATCTCGAGTTAAGCGTGTGTTAATTGATCTAGGTAGCTCGGCCAATATCATCAGATCGAGGGTCGTGGAACAGTTAGGTCTACAAGACCAAATAGTGCCTGCAGTTCGAGTTTTAAACGGATTTAATATGGCATGTGAAACTACTAAAGGGGAGGTAACCCTACCAGTAAATACCGCCGGAACCGCTGAGGAAACAAAGTTCTACGTGATCGAAGGAGATATGAGATACAATGCTCTATTCAAAAGGCCATGGATTCACAACATAAGGGTAGTACCCTCGACACTACATCAGGCGTTGAAATTCCCCATACCGGGAGGGATCAAGACTGTTTACAGTGAACAGCCGGCGGCGAAAGAAATGTTTGCAGTCGATGAGGTGACCCCGATATCTGCACTATTGACATCAAATAACCCAAGTTCGACTACCAAAGAAGGAACCAAATAGCAATTATCGACACCGGCCCCGACCGGACCAAAAAAGCAGAAGACACGCGAGGATGATGATTACGGAGTCCCTAGATCGTTCATAGCCCCTGACAATTCTAATGCCACCAAGTCAATGGTTAAGGAGCTGGAGCAGGTCATATTAATCGAGCACTCGCCTCGATCGGAAGGTATACTTGGGCACGGGGCTAACTCCCGAGCTCAGGAAGAAACTCATTGAATTCCTTATAGCTAACATAGATTATTTCGCTTGGTCCCACCTTGATATGACAGGGATCCCGCCAGAAATAACCACTCACAAGCTAAGTTTGGATCCAAAGTTTCACCCGGTTAAACAGAAGAGGGGCCCTCAGACCGAAGTCAAGCACGCATTCATTAAAGACGAGGTATCCAAACTCCTTAAAATAGGTTTCATTCGGGAAGTTAAGTATCCGAATTGGTTAGCAAACGTAGTAGTAGTGCCTAAAAAGGGAAATAAACTAAGAATGTGTGTAGATTACAAAGACTTGAACAAGGAGTGCCCTAAGGACTCTTTTCCTTTACCTAACATCGATCGCATGATCGATGCAACGGCCGTTCATGAGATACTCAGCTTTCTCGACGCCTATTCCGGGTACAACCAAATCCGGATGGACCCGGACGATCAGGAAAAAACTTCCTTCATCACTAAATATGATATCTATTGTTATAATGTAATGACATTCAGACTAAAAGATGTTGGTGTCACTTACCAGCACCTAGTAAATCAGATGTTCGAAGAGCAAATAGGAAAATCAATGGAGGTATACATTGGCGACATATTAGTTAAGTCCCTGCGAGCAGAGGACCATTTGGAAATTTGCAAGAAGTATTCAACATACTGAATAAATACAATATGAAGCTGAACCCGGAGAAATGCGCATTCGGGGTCAGGTCCGGGAAGTTCCTTGGATTCATGGTGTCCAACCGGGGAATCGAAATCAATCCCGACAAGATCAAGGCCATAGAGGACATCACCATGGTGGACAATGTCAAGGTCGTTCAAAGGCTAACTGGGCGCATAGCCGCCCTGGGTCGGTTCATTTCAAGGTCCTCCGATAAAAGCCATCGGTTCTTCTCGTTATTGAAGAATAATAATAATTTCTCGTGGACCCCGGAGTGCCAGCAAGCTTTGGAAGAACTCAAACGGTACCTTTCGAGTCCACCTCTACTTCATACTCCGAAGGCGGACGAGTAGTTGTACATGTACTTAGCGGTATCCGAGATAGCGGTAAGTGGAATCTTAGTTCGGGAGGAAGAAGGTACGCAGTTTCCTATATATTATGTTAGCAAGACTCTAGGCGAGGCCGAAACGAGGTATCCTCACTTGGAGAAATTGGAGCTCGCTTTGCTAAGCGCCTCCAGGAAGTTAAGGCCATATTTTCAATGTCATCCCATATGTGTCGTGACTACTTACCCATTGAGGAACATAATGCACAAACCCAAGCTCTCGGGATGATTGGCCAAATGGGACGTGGAAATTAGCGGGTACGTATTGAATATCGACCCCGAACCGCCATCAAATCTCAAATTTTGGCAGACTTTGTGGCCGACTTCACGTCGGCCTAAATACCCGAGGTCGAAAAGGAATTGTTGTTAACCTCAAGGATCTCCTCGGGGATATGGACCCTCTTTACGAGCGGTACCTCGAACGCAAAGGGGTACGAACTCGGCATTCGTGTTGAATCCGCCCACGAGTAACGTAGTTAGGAAATCTATTAGAACTGTGAAATTAACTAACAATGAGGCCTAGTACGAGTCCATAATTGCAGGTCTTGAATTGGCTAAAATCCTGGGCACCGAAATGATCGAAGCTAAATGTGATTCCCTCCTCGTGGTGAATCAAGTTAATGGAACATTCAAAGTGAAAAAGGAACAAATACGAAGATACTTGGATAAACTACAGGTAACGCTACATCGATTCAGGGAATGTACCCAACAATACGTGCCCCAGGATCAAAATAGCAAAGCTGATGTTCTGGCTAACTTGGGGTCGTCGGTTGATGATGATGAATTTAGCTCAGAAACGGTCGTACAACTCATGAAATCGGTAGTGGAAGAAGGCCACGCCGAGATAAATTTAACAAGCTTAACCTGGGATTGAAGAAACAAGTATATAGATTACCTGAAGACAAGGAAGATGCCCTCGGATCCTAAAGAATCGTGAGCTCTGCGCACGAAGGTGGCCATATTTAGCCTGTTCGTAGATAACACCATGTTCAGAAGAACGTTCGATGGCCCACTCGCCATATGTCTGGGACCGGGAGACACCAAATATGTTTTAAGGTAAGTTCACGAAGGTACGTGCAGGAACCATTTGAGGGCAGAATCGTTGGTTCGTAAGATAATCATAGCCGGCTATTACTGGATCAACATAGAGAAAGATGTGAAGGAGTTCGTGCAAAAATGCAATGGCTGTCAGAGGCATGCACCAATGATCCATCAGCCCGGGGAGCTACTACATTCGGTCTTGTCACCTTGGCCATTCATGAAATAGGGAATGGACATCGTCGGTCCCCTACCATGGGCACATAATACGGCTCAATTTATATTATTTATGACTGACTATATTTCTAAATGAGTTGAAGCTCAGGCATTCGAGAAAGTCAGAGAAAAAGAAGTTATTGATTTTAGTTAGGACAACATAATATGTCAGTCAGGATGCCGGCCGAGATCGTATGTGACAACGGGAAGCAATTTATCAGCAACAAGGTAAGCAAATATTTTGAGGACCATAAGATCAAAAGGATCTTGTCAACACCCTATCACCCTAGTGGGAACGGGCAGACGGAGTCTACCAACAAGACCATACTCCAAAACCTTAAGAAAAGATTGACCAATGCCAAAGGAAAATGGAAGGAAATTTTGCCCGAAGTCCTGTGGCCATACCGCATGACCTCAAACTCTAGTACCGGGGCCACCCCGTTTTCGTTGGTCTACGGTGCCGAAGTGCTAATACCGGTTGAGGTAGGAGAATCGAGTCTCAGGTTTTGATATGCGACCGAAGAGTCAAACGGTTCATCCGGTTGGCCGCCCAGAAATAGCGGATCGAAAGGTATTACAACCGAAGAGACAACCTCCGACACTTCAATATTGGGGACTTGGTGATAAGAAAGGTGACACTGAACACCCGGAACCCGAACAAAGGGAAGTTGGGACCGAATTGGGAAGGTCCATATCGAATTATCGAGATTACCGGTAAAGGTTCATACAAACTCGAAGTAGGGAATGGTGCACAGCTACCGAACAACTGGAACGTGATCTACTTAAAATGATACTACTGCTAAGGTACGACCTCATTCATT